>VWZV01010737.1:440241-480265 GCA_013397155.1 Irena cyanogastra | reverse complement strand
TTAAGTTATGTAATAAAATTGAATAAAAATACTTTATCAGATTTTTTGTTTTAATGTTGAATTTCTCTCACTATCTCTCTCTCTGTTTACTTCCCTCCCTCCCCTTACCCCCCTTACACACACACATAGGTGATGGGCCTTCCTCTCAGATACCAAATGTAATTTGGTGCAACTAATTAAACAAAGTTCAAAATAAGCAGTTGAATAACTGTTCATTGGTCCTCTCATGCACAGGTACAGGGATGTGCTAAAGGCCAGAAATCTCTAGCACAGTATCAGTTGATTCATCAAGAAAAAGACTGGATTATCTAGAATATCTGCTATCACCACAAAAAGAAGAGACCTTAAAACCTCAATACTGTAGATTTTCATTGGCACAATTTTTACATTATAACATGATTTTAGCTGTCTGAACCCTGTTTTTTCTCCACACCTTTCACTTTTTGTTTTGTTTTGTTTTGGTGTAGCATGATTTATCTTATTGAGTGAGATTGTTTCATAAGAACTCTCTTTCTTCCCCCCAGTTGTTACAAACATCCTCCCTCCCTTATTCCATGCAGTTGTCTCAAGGATTCTTTACAAACTTTTGTTTTGGAAGGATGAAAATGGAAGAAAAAATTGCCATGCAGAGAATTACAATTCAGCTGTCCTGTATTCATAGCAATGTAGTTATAAACTGACCTTTACCAAAACTTAGTTTCAGTTACTGTAAGCATGATTAAAGGTGGCTGCCTTGTTCAAAACTGTATTTGGACAGGGGGAGAGAGAGTGGCAGTTCAACCACAAAAGCAAAATTATTTTAGGAAAGCAAGCTTAGGTCCGTATTTTCTTTGAAGTCTTCATTTGCATCTGCCCAGCAGAAATGGACTACATTTCATTGGATAGCTTTCTAGAGAGTATTCCTATCTTCTCCATGGCAGCAAGCACTAATCAGCAACTCTTGTTATTACTGGCTATTAAAGTCTATTGTAGTGCCAGGCGAAAAAGCCAGGGCAAGGCAAAGTCTCTCTTACCATTATTATTGTACAAGAAAAATATGCAGCTTGAGATGGAGAAAAGCCTAGAGAGCTTAGACAAGTATATAGGGAAAGGAGAGGAAGTGACTGGACAGGAAATTCAAAGTTAGAGAGTTGTAAATTCTAACAAAAAAAAAAAAAAAAAAGAAAAAAAGAGAAAAAGAAAAAGAAAAAGTTACCAAGAAGGAGAAAGGCATAATTACCAGCCATCTAAAAACATTCTTAAACATTTGAAAACAATTGAAATGTTGTGACCAGCCCTACATATGCTTCAGCAAACAACAGGCAATCCACTTCTCTCTGCTGGATTCAATTGATTGTACCCTGCTAGCACCCCTTCTCTTTCTTCAGTTCCCTGCCTCATTCTTTAAACCTTTTAGGTATACTATGTACACAACACATGCAACCATTGCATCAGAGGGATTTACTGGAAGCTCATTTCTGAAGTCTTGAACCTTTCCAAAGCATGTATGTTCCATCCACTGAGTAAACCTTATGCCTCTCTTTGAGTAGGGGTTTTTTAATTGTGTAAATACAATTAATTTTCATTTTTGAGACGGCACAGTAACAATACTGTTGTTTTTAAGGGTGTAAGGATTTGGAGTTACTGGAAAGCCAAAAATTTGCTATCTTAATGGAGATGTCCTTATTCCTAGGTGAACATTTGCCTTTTAAAAAAAATACCTGGACCCATTAGCCTTAATATTTGTATCTAAAGGTTCATAGCTAGCTTATCTTTTCATTTACATCTCATAAAACTACTGGTTGCAGAGGAATTACTCCAAATTTATATATGCATAGATTGAGAAGTAAAAATCTGCCTATTTTAATTTGGAATTAATTTCCTAAAAGATTGATCAGGTGAATCGTGTTAACAGACTATTTAAACAATATTACGTTCAAAGTCTGCTGGTCTGACCTTCATGACAACAGATTTTAGGGAATACCACCACCCATGCCAGGTGTACCAAACAATCCCGTTGTCTGTCTTGCCAGTGTAGGGACCTCTGTAGTACAAACCATTCAGGTTGGCAGAGTGACACCTGGTGGGAAAGTAAAGGGAAACAGCAATAAGACCTGCTGAAAAGTTCCACACATTTGTTATTTATTTCTCTCAGCAATAAGACCTGCTGAAAAGTTCCACACATTTGTTATTTATTTCTCTGTGAGTCAAAAAATTTTGACATGTGGATGCCAGCCTAGTTTGACAGCTGCATAAATTTGCATTTGTGGATTCTGTGCACATAAACAACAATGCTTTAATTAGGGAATCACTTAAAATATTTTTTGCTTCTTTTAACCAGAAGTGCTGCTTTTTCTTTCTGTATTTTCTGACATTACTAATTCGTGGAGTTTTTCCTGCTAATTTGTTTCAGTGCAAAATTTTTCCAGCATGGCTGACAGCAGGACATACACCATACTCTGGGAAATAAATAATGTTGTTTTTCTGTTATTCCAGAGTAGCCCCCCTTAAGTTTTCATTTTACACCGCATGGTATTTTATATGACAAAACCCGAGTACCACCATCAGTTTGCCTATCCACCTGTGGACTTCTATTTACAAATAGATGAATTCTGACAGCTAATTACACACGTGTACCAATTCATTGGATCACTGGAACTGGCATTTTATTTGACTATACAAAGTTGAGGGGGTTTTGTGGTTTTTTAACAGACTCATGCAGAAATGCTTTTATAGTTTATTAAATACAGTGGTTGAAACAAACAAATAACCCAAGCAAAAGGCTTGAAAAGGAAACAACACAACCTTGATACTTGCCTGGTTTCTACAAGAAACAAGCTTAGATCTTTATGTGGAGAGCAAACTTGCTGTTCCTTTTGCAGCACATTGTGATGAATCAGCTTGGTTTATCTGCCAATTCAGTATTTCATTATAAATGCTGTCAATATCTAGCTGTTGAACACCATGATGGATTCCAAAAGCAGACTTCAGAAAATACGCATACAGAAAACATTCCAAATAAACTTTATGGGTTTTGTTACTGGCAAATCTTAAGTCTTTTTGGCTTTGCTTACACTTCATCAACAAAGTTTTTGAAAACTGAGATAAAAACTATGAGGAAAAACTCCATAGGAAAATTCTCATCTATATATCCTTATTTATTGCTTACAATTTTTAAAGTCAGTTTTGATAATGTGTTAATTGAAAGCTTATAATTTGTGGACATCAAAAATGAGTTTGTTTTTGAGAATGACAAACTTGTATCAGAGCTGACAATCTTTGTAATCATACAAATTCTGCAGTAAGCAGGCACTCTGCCTACTTTGAATCAAAACAGAGATTTCAATAAAAAAATCATAAGAAGGCACACCATCATTTTGCCAACAGCAGTATGAGCCAGTAAAGTCTTAATTAGTGCTGGTAAGTATGAATAGTGAAAATGGTATCCAACTAGCTGCTGTCTGAAGAAACTGTACATACTAAGTTAACAACTGGCATGTGATATGATATTGTGAAAAAAACATTCATTATTCACAAGTCAATAAATACCTTAAAGTTAGCCTGTGTTCCTCCTATCTTTTCAATAGGCTAATATGAAGTTAAAAACTACACTGCGGTAGTTTCAAAAGTACAGACAACTCTCAATTGTCCATGGATATTTTATCTAAATTCTGTATTAACTGTGTGACAGATATGAAGAGATGGGAGCTGGTTCCCGGAATTGAATTCTGTCTGGATTTCCTGACTGCACTGACCCCACATGAACGTAGTGATGCAGTCTTTGGGATGACTGGCAAGGCAGGAAGCTTGAGTTAGTGATATCTGGCCCCAAATTGTTGCCTAACAGATCCCTGTTACCATCCATCCATGGTATAACTAAAAATGAGAGTGCTGGGAGAGAATAAGCTGATGTCCAACTGCAATTGTTCACTCTCACTACTTATGAACCTACTGAGCTTTGCAATGCCCTGGGTGCTGGAAAGCTTATGACCTGCAGGTAGTACCAGAGTGAACCCAGCTCTGCGGACTTGCATTCCAGATAAAAATCTCTGCTAGAGCTTTGCTTACAAAAGGGGCTATTTTTCTCCAGAAGTCCAGGACAACCAATGCTGAGCTGGAGCGAGATTGGTGGCTTTAAACTAGCTCTGAGCTGCTTGCATGTGGCCTCACTTGTGTCACATCCCTTGGTTTTCATATTATCTGGGCTTTTCTGTATTTCATTAGTCCTGATAGCATAGAGCTGGCTATAAACAATTCCTTCATAGCTGGGAGCTCTTATGCAAACCAGCCAAGAGCACTAATTCCTTCTATATTTGCTAATCTGTGCATGACAAATATGTGTTTCTGAGTGCTTTACTTTTTCTGCCAGTACTGTTCTTTTTAGTAGGACTTAATGATACTGACATTTTCTAGCATTTAGCAACGTTCAGTTTTATGTTAGGCTTAACATTAAAGTTCAATAACAGAGCAGTGAAATAACACTATTAGTAACTAATTTTCATTATCAAGCTAGACTGTCACTTTAAGAGCATGAGCTACACAACCATAATAAGAACTAGCCTAGTAGGAGTCAGCTATCTTTAGAAGTTATGTAGCACCAACTACAAGGTATAAATAACTGTCAAGTTCTGCTGTGCAGTTACTTTTGCAAAGTGGTCATTCTTTTGTCCAGGTCAATCCAATGTAAAAAAAAAGTTTTTCAAAGGCAAAAAAAAGGTATTCAGTGGTCTAAAAGTGGCTGGTGATTCAGTCTTAATGAAATCCATGGCATGATAAGTTTTATGTGATTTGAGGTCCAGATACTCCTTTAAATCTACAAAAGTTCTGATTTAATGGGAAAAGAAGCTCCAACATAGCTGCCTTTTCCTTTTATATCTTAGCTTTCCTGAGAAATGCAAAAAACCATTGTCTACGTGTGATTTTTTCCAAGTCTCAAACATTCTGCTGACTGGCTAGCCATGCAAATATATTAAAATGTATTAAAATAAGTGAAACACTGAGTTAATAGCTACATCATTATCAGTTAAGGTGGTCACGGACTACTTATGAAAACAGAATTTGGCAAATGAGGAGTTAAAAAGAGAAACAAAGGATGACACAACAGAAACAATGGAGTTGATCCAGCCTGGCACCTCTTGCCAAGTGAACTGAGATCACAGTGAGAGAGTAGTGTGTCTCCCTGAGCTGTATTTTAAACCTCTCTATTACACAGCTAGTTTGCAGAGTTGTTCTTCATGGCTATATTTATCTAATTAATTACAGGAAAGAACATAGCTGATCTGTACAGGCTAAAGCTACCAGTTTTATCCTTTCTTTTTGATTTGATATACTGCATGTAAATAGAATTTCAAAATTCTCTTATTGAACCCTATTTAAAAAAATCTTTCACTCAGTCCAGACATGCACACTGATAGAAACTGAGTGGACACATTACCATCTCCATTTGGAAAAAATAACAAGAGTGAGATACTGTGAAGTGAGGTGAAAAAAATTAGTCTTGATAACCTGGCACTAGTTTAGCTTGTCAGATATTTGCAGTGCTGCCACATCTGGTCTAGAGCAGCACAAGAGAAAAGCAAGAGTGAAGTATAGCAGGGATATATCTGCAAACTCTACCTGACCTACTTGTGTAAAAACATTTTACCTCAGAGGGAAAGAATAAAGAATTATCTCCCCCTCACTGCCTGGTACCAAGGATGACCTGTGGCAAATGCCATTATCACAGACCAGCCTGAGCTACACAATAGGTGCTCTCCCTTCTAAGGTGAGCCTCAGTCTTACCAGCACTGAGATCTCTGCTAGGGGACAAGGGCACATTCCAAACAAATGAACAATGCCAATCTATCTTCTACCATACGTTATTATTTTATGAATACATATGGAGCAGAATAGTTTACGGTACCCATATGAAAGCAAAATACCTGTTAAACCACCAGCCAGCCTTTTCCTCTTCAGCACAGTTCCCTTCATAGTTGTCATTATCCCTGTCTCTAGTACTGAATTTCATTCCTCGATGATCAGCCCACCATTTTACTTCAGGATGAAATCCACCAGTAAGGGAATCACCAGCTGTACCAGAGTATTCACCACAACTCATCTCATAAGAATGCTAATAAAAAATGTGAAGAAAGAAAAAAAAGAAATTCCAATATGTCTTTAGCCCTTAGCATGTCAGACAGTGAGACCACAAAGAAGAACCTAAACTATTCCATTTGCTGCTATTTTTCTGTTAAGAAATGTCCTGCCACTTAAACATGATGCACTTAATACTGAAAGGCTGTAGAGATGCTTAACAGGGATAAAACTTGTCATTAACTGTATGTATAAATGACTTAAGAAAAAAAACATTAGGGCTAGTTTGCAGTATACATTAGCAAATCAGAACATCTTCTACCATTATTGTTGGTAATATCAACAAACATAGAAAAACTGCTTTTATCCATGTCTGCTAAACCAAATGATTCATAGCTGTTAGAGAAAGTGTGAAATTAATGTATCAGAGTAAACTACTTTTATTAGGCATTTGAAAATTATAAGCATGTGTAAAAAAGAAAATATGGCATTTAGGTTCTACACAAATCTTTATGGAAATTAGGGAACCTGTATGTTTATTGTTTGTCTACAGAATCCACATTTTCATTAAAATCTTTAGTCATTTAATATTTTATTACCTCTTCTCCTGCAACTCTGAATCTTGCATACTGTGCAAAACGCCGTTCTCCTTCAAAATCAGTTAGATCAATTCTTAAAGTATAATTCCCTTAAAAAAAATACAAATTATTTTAGTTAAACTAGCCTATCTCACTACTTTTCAGAACTGGGAATTACAGTAGAAGATTAAAAGAAAATATTTTTATCATGAAACTCTATCACCTCAGCAGATTTTATGAGGTTTATCTTCTTTCTTTACGCATACTAAAGCATATATTGCTATTCTTTGCCTTTATTCACCTGAGTGAATTCTATTCAGCTTAGAAATTTTTAGAATTACTGCAATACAAATTTTCTAATGTAGGAAAAAATTGTAAAAAAAGATGGCCATGCAGGTTTTACATTTAAGTACGATATTTGAGATGGTAATGAAAGCATAGTGAAAATTGATCAATAAATGTTCACCTATGAAAATTAGATTTCTGTACTCTGAAAATAAAAAAGTTATACTAGGATCACATCTTGGTGGCACTGATTTCCATATGATTTAGCTGGCTAAGCCAGTGGATAAGTTTTGTATCTGCAGCATTCTACAACAAAGCAGAAGTTAGCTTCCGTTGAGTGACTATTAGAAAGATGGAAATAACTTTCTACTACTGGCCTAATCAACAGGACTGAACTAGAATTACTGCCATGTAATAGTCCACACAGCTAAAAAGCCCTGACTAAGTGTCTTGGTACAGCATATACCTGTCTCTGGACTGTTAGTGATGCTGATGGAAAATGGAGAGAGACAATTCTTTTAAGGTAGACTCCTGCCTCCTGTTCCCTGTTTCACAGGGGCTCTGAGTATTTCAGTGGGCTAAGGACAGTTTTGAACCTTTTGTTAGAAAACATATATTCAGGTGTGTTCTTTTCTGAAACTTAGAGAAGTCCATGCAGACTAACAACAGAACTCAAGATTTATGGTAACAAAAAGGGGAAACAAAAAAATGGACTGGAAAGAGCAAAGAAACAGAAACAATAAGACTTGTTACAATACAAATCTTACCTTGATTAGTCAAATAATGAAGATTTTTGTTTCCAAGCCAAAATTCACCATTTTTCAAAACAAAATTTCCAAAGCCTTCTTCATAGTCAGCCCAGAGTCTGAAATGGGTGTAAATTACTAATTTCTCAAAAAAGCAAATTTGTTTGGATGTTTTATAATACAATTTTAGATCACAGAATAACTCAAACTGGAAGGAACCTCAGGAGGCAAGCTAGTCCAGTGTCAGTCTCAAGCCAGAATCAGCCATGAGATCAGACCAGGTCCATTCAGATCTTGAAAACTTCTAAGGATGGAGACTGCACATTCTCTTTGGGGAACCTGCTGACTTTTTCCATGGTGAAAAAGTTTCTCCTTATATCCAGTCTGAACCTGTCTTGTTTCAACTTAGGTACTTTGTTTCTAATCCTCTCACTAGACATGTTTGTGAAGAACATTTTTACTGAGAGCTCTCAGATTGCTTACATTTTTTATCTTTTAGATTTTTATTAATTGCAGAAGACAATCTAGTCCTTTCCTCATCATTAAGAGTCCTTGCTCCAACAGTTGTTAACTCATTTGACATTGAAATGTCCTTGTGTCAAAAGCACAAGTTGTCACAAAAACATTAGTATGGATGTCTCACAGAAGACAGCCAGAACCAGAAGTGGTATCTCATCTGGAGGCTGACCCACAGAATAACCATTCCTCCCTTTTATCTAGGATAACAACTTACTCATACACTTCTAAAGTTCAGATTCAACTTAGCTCCATCTGGTTTAATGTTTCTTCACTTTGTTTCCAGTTTTAATTACCAAGTCTAGTACCTACCTATCAAAATTCTGGCTGCCATCAGAACGTCTCTGAAACACAGTCCAGCCACCTCCTTCAGACATGTCACAGAACGCAAAGAATTCTCTAGGACTCTGGATTGGTTTTATTTTATAAAATCCATTTTGCTTATGGCCTTCATTGTAGATTTCTGCACAATCTGTTCACACAACATTAATTGGACACAACATTTTTAGTCCTGTGCTTACTAGTAAAATCAGACATCAAGTCAATAACAGTAATCAAGTCATGTTATGTAGAAGTCACATATGAACCACATTAAATGTTTCTGCAAACCCATTTCTTTGACTTTTGGGTATTTTTTTGTACTTGTGTTGCTTTAAAGTTTTGCTGAGCTGTAATTATTGTGATATATCTTTGAAATAATATCTTAGCACCGTGAAATATTATAATTTTTGTTTCTATTTGAGTAGCAAAATAATTCCTCTGTTTTAAGTGGTGTCACTTTTAATTTACAGTGGTATCATCCACATTAGAATCCTTGTACAACCTTAAAATTACATGTAACATGCAGGAAAGAATAAAACCAAACATGTACCTCTATGTTCAGAAAGTTTGCAGAAGTACCAGAAACAAAAGTATGGAATCTCCAGTGTTAAAAAGAGAAACAATTGCAAAGCCTGATTCTCCTGTCCCTTCTATCAAATAGGTGCAAAAATATACAGAAGACCATGCCCAAAAAGTGCAGTACATGTGTAAAATGATACCACTTTGACTTGGTACCATTCACAGTCTGGTCTGCATTGCTGTTGATGAATATAACTTACAACAATAACAAAATTCAGAGCTCACAGAAATATTACAGCAACGTAATTGTATAATGTTATATTCTTTCCTCTAGGAATTAAGAAATGAAATGAGTTCTTTGTTTATATGTAATCTACCATCAGGCAGTCATGCAGAAAAGACATATAATTTTCAGCATTTCTGTTTCTCCTGGCTAAGATAGAGCTGATTAACTTTAAGGAATTCTCTGAATTGGCTGAACTTCCAGGCCTGGTTGGAACTTCATGAACTAATATATTTCTTTTCAGTGAAAGTGTCAGTGAAGATTAGACATAGAAAATAAACACTTTATACTGAAAACAAATAGCTATGCCAGAATTTGAATAAACTCTAATAGAAAACATGATTTAAATAACAGCTAAGTTGTCTTTATAGAGAATGTGTGATTGGCTTAGAGAAAATAGCTTTTCTTGTCCATTAGTTTCTTAGTAGGTTAGCAAAACACAAGCATATCTTAATTTTTAGCACGTGTAATAGTGTGGGATTTCCTCCTCACCATCTAACTCAAATTACCCAGCTCTGTTGATATTAAAATGCAACAGCAGTTTGAGAAAACAATGCAGTATGAACAGAGAAAGGCATTTTCCAAGCTGTAAAAAAAGTGAAAAAATAATGGGGGAAAATAATCAGAAACAGGAACAAGTTAGATCTGTTTTTTAGAATAACATTGTAAAATAATAAATTGAGGCTTATGCTAAGAAAGGACAAATACCTTTCAGAGAAATGTGGCTTTAATAATCTTTTCCAGTAACAAATGAGTCAGCCTTAATAATAAAGTGTTCCAGGATGCTGAGTACATAAATATACAGATAAAATTTTAAAGTCAGATTTACAACTGCTTTTAATTTCATTTTAATGGTGTTCTACTATATTTGATGCCTTGGGATCAAATGTTATATATAGATATTTCTTCCAGCAGCATAAACACTACAAGTATATTCAAACAAGGCTATTAAAAATAATAGTAGTTAAGATTTTCTAGCACTGGACAGCTAGAAACAAACATCATCTAGAAGTCAGTCTCCTAAATTGTATTTTCAATCCAAATATTGTTTTGGATGGTTTTTTATTCTATCAAGGGTTTGGGTGATGTTTTATTATATACTTCCACTGTATTTATTATGAGCCTTCCACTGTAGAAGGAGTGGATCACCACAAGAGTGCCGGTGAAATTAGAAAAACAACTTTAAACCAGGATTTTAAAAGCTGTGATGTCATGACAGCTCATGACAACTCAGTGAAAATGTTATTAAAGTGAGATGCAGATGCCATTATGCCAGGCTTATGTGTGTCAATATGGATGTCTCAGGGACTTTACAGATTGGGAAAAAGTCAGTTGCTTGTAACCCAGGCAACCATTTGAATGTATGAATGTGAACTAACCCTGTTAGTTATTTTTGAGATTATTAGAACTTCTGACATTAGTCAAAGAATGGTGTTTAGAAATCTTTAACTCCTGATTAACATTTTGTAAATGTCTATTATTGGCTTTTATCTGTTGTATTGCTGATATTTATGCTTCATTTATTGTCCACTGATTGTTTTTTAATTATGCACTATTAATAAATCAGTGAACTTCTTAAATCCTGATATGATTTCTACTATCTGACACTAACAATTTTTCCCTGCACAGCAGGTCCAGGTAAAAGCTGAGCACTGTGTTTTAAACAAACATTCTACAATGAGTTTTTAAAACAATAACTCAATAGGCCCAATTGTGCTAAAGCTTCTGGGTATCATTACAATGAATGGAAATGAAAAGAATAGCTTCATTTCTAACCTGAATACTGTCTTTTTCCTCCCAAGTCAATGACACTGTTTTCATCTTCTCTGTCACTGTACTGAATCTCCTTCTTCTCTAAGAGCTGTATAATTTTTAACTGCTGTTGTTTCACACGATGTTCCAGAATCCTCACCTGGCCCTGAAGTCGTATCTGCTCTTGAAAACATTTCTGTAAATCCTAGGGAGGAAAACATATCTTATTGTAAAATCAACAAATTTTTTGGTGATATTTAACATGTGACACAGAGTACCAACCAACCAAACCATAAATAAAATTAAACTTGAATAAAACATTTTAGTCAGAATTTCCCACAGACACTATGTTGACTTCCATCTCTGTTGCTACTTTGTTTAAAATTATTTCATATGTTACTGCCTGTAGAAACATACATATTATGAACACTTTGCAAAGAGACTTCCTCTTTAGCGCTACCAGCTCTAACTGCAGACATGCAGCACAAACTTTGGGGGAAAACACTTTAATACAGGCCCTATCTCTGTCATCTTCCATGCACAGAGATTTTCTGTCCAGAGAAGCCTGCTACCAACATTGTGAAGGTTCTAAAGAGTTTTAAAGAAATGCTATCCGCATAGATATGGTTTCAACTTCATAGTGCATTTTTTGAATGCTTTTAAGTTACACACTTCTTATGATAAGGATCCTAACATTGCCAACATAAATATTAAGCTCATTTTTGGCATGCTAAAATAGCCCCTAAGAAGCCGTGAATATACATGAAAAATGAAAGTTAAAACAAAAGTTAAAGTCAATGTTGCACTGCGACTTCTGTACTTAATTTTGCCATGCAGAGTGGGTGAGAAATGTGGCAATTCTGATACAGTGTTGCCTAGCATTCACTTGACCCTCAAGAGCTGGAATAGCTGTTCCAAATTCTGACATGCTGAATGCATGCTGAGCAATAAATAATTTGTTTTAGCTTAAAGACTATGGTGAAATAGCCAAAGTGAACAGAACCTGATCTGGAGAACTTAAATTAAAACAGTCTGTATGGTTTAAAATATATATTAAATAAATTTGATTTTAGTGTGAGGGAGAAAAGCCTTTGGAAACATGACACAGGTTTTGCATCAGTAACATACCAGTTTTACATGAGCAGAGTTTAGTAGCTTGTAAAAGAGCACAACTTAGTAAAAGAGCACAACTAGCACTGTAAATGCAAAATCAAAGGGTGACTTTCTGGAAATCTGACATGTAAGACCAAATTTGCAGTATTTCTAAATTGGTGCTACCTTATTCATAGGGAACGTTAGTTATATGTAGACCTGCAATATTTGCCATTCATATGGAAGAATTGATACCTCAGAACATTTCCCTATCACACCAAACTATAGAAATGTCTGCAATAGCATGCTGCTGTGCATAGTGAGGTGCACCTCAGTGGTGTCTGCATACTTTCATTTGCATCAAGCTCAGGCTTCACCCATTGTCCATGAACACTTCCAACAAATTGTTCATTTGTCTGCAATATTTAGTTACACTGAAAAATTTGATCATAAGGCAAAACAATGCTGAAGACAGGCTTAAGTATTACCGAAGTGTATCAGAGACTTGCTTTACTTCATACTTAACTGCAATCTAAAATACAGGGTGAAATAAAAGAATGGGAGAAAATATATACATATGTGGCATAACTAGGCAGTTTGTCAGCGACCTGTTGGAGAGGCAAAGGCTCAGCAGCCTGTGTTTGGGCTGCCCACGTCGGGCTGCTCCGCCTGCCGTGCGCCCAGCGCTCAGCCCTGTGCTGGCCGAGGAGCTGCGGGGCGATGCTTGCCCACAAGGGGACGCTGTAAGGCCAGAGGCACATTTCCCGAACCTCTTTCAGAGGGACACAGCAGCCAACGACCCAGCAATATCCCAAAAGTCCTATCTTATTTAAGAACCTTCGGTTGAAAATCTTTTTTCAGTTGTTGATAGCTATACGAGGTGCCTAGAACATCATCCTTTTCTTCTAGCAGGAAACAAGAGAAGAAAATAGTTAAAATATATGGACATACAGAGACTAAGTTGCTACAGTGGCTTAGAGGGGTCACTTGACTGTATGCCCTGGTTAATGCGGGACATGTTGCATATTACAAAGAAAAGATGCAGTATTTATTGTGCAGCCTTTCCAGGATGGTTGTCTCAATCTTATCTCCAGCTTCATACAAACCCTTCATGAAAGCTGAATTTTCTATTCAGTGGGAAAGAATGCAATGGGAGATTCAGAAGAGGCTTCCTTGACAGGTGTCTGCAAATTGTCAGTCTAGTCCTGTGTGAATACAGAAAATTACAGAAGACTGCAGAGCTTTAGAGAGAGAGAAAAAAATATGCACAGGTGGATTGATAAAGAGTGAATAAATTTAAAAAGTATTGAAAAAATATTTCCAGTCTCACCCTGATGAGCTAATGCTAACTATAAAAGAAAAGTAAAAAAAAATCCCATGTTCCCAGTCAGACCAAATATTTATTCTAGTCATACTAAGTTAAGAGTGATAAAGAAGCCACCATGCCACAGTTTCTAGTTTTACTGAGAAGATTAGCCTGTATCAGTCGTAACTCAGTCCTCATGACCTTGGAGAACAAGGTAACATGCAATAGGAGAGACCTGGAAATGGTGGCCCCCATTGCCAGGCCCTTGCAATTTCATAGACAAGCCTTCAGGTGGGTAACCTCTCTGACATGTGGCAAGATCTGAGCTACAAAGAGCTACCTTCCATTCTGGAAAGAGCAAGGGACAAGGCATTGCAGGAAAGGCAGCTACAGGCAGCTATGTGTGTTTCTTTCAGGTGAAAGAAATGCCTCTGTCACTTCTCCTTTCATACTGCTAAAGCCATTCTCCTGCTGTGATTAAATTATATAGTACAAGTATAGAACTTCTGAAAAAATATTATCTTACCTTGGAAAAGCTTGGTATCTAAATTCAGTATGACACTACTCCATACACCACAATAAAAGGTCCTTTCCTTTGAACCAAATTAAACACAAGGCTGCAACAGGCTGTCTCTCTAACTATTATTCTTGAACTTGCATTTAAAATCCATCTTCTGTTATTGTTTTCTTTAAAATTATGAATTAATTCTTAAAAATGAAAAACTAACTATGAGCTGATTGTGAACAGTGATATATCTACACTACACATAGCAATTTCCTTATTTAGAAGGTTTTAAGCTCTTAATGCTTAGGAAGTGACAGTAAATTAGAAGTGATAAGCAATACATGACTAGCCATACTGAATAATTACAGCATAAGAAAAAGAAAATAGTTTTGCAAGTAACCTACATATGAAAAGTACTGGTATCTGATATTTTCTCTTCTCTCCCTGACTTCAGCCTTCTCATTGATGTCTCTCTCTGAGAACTCCAGACAAATCCCATTAGACTTTTGCTGCTGAACAGCTAAACCACAGTTCTCATATTTGGAATTCCATGTCTGTTTTTTCCATGGGACAATCACAAGGTAACTGTAACTTCAATTGGATCAATGTGGTTTTTAGATCTTTAGTTTACCAGACTGTTCTTTCAATATGCTGCTACACATTTTTTCACAGGATAATCCTTTAAAAACCATTGAAGTTAAACCAGTGCACAGCTGGAGTAATAAAGAAGCAAAATGTAAATTAGGGTTCTAACATATTTCTACTCCATTTGTTAGATATGGACCAAAGTTAAACTATTACAACACTGAAAAACTCAACAAAATGTGGATTTTACTGTGGCTATCTCCAGTGGACAATGGTGCCCACTAACTGAAACCAGACTGAACACAACCTGTTCTGTCTGTTTCAGTGAAGCAACTGTTTGCACTACACATTGAGAAGCAATTATCTAACAACTGCTGACAGCTCTGCTCTTGGGCACACAGTCCTACATTTACCCAGCTGCTGCAATTAATGTGCATCCACTTTCATTATTGTGTGAATTATTTAGCAGCCAGTGACCTTCCATTAAAATTATTGCTACAAATTAGACTCAGAATACTTCATGAAAACTATAAAAATACAAGGTTTTTACCTGTGGTGCTATTTCCTATACTTTTTAGAATATAAATTAGCACAAAAATAACTCTATACTGAGATTAGTGTTTTAATTAGATTAAAAGGTGAAAACTTTGAGATGAAGTCCTGAATATTCCCAGTTTTTACTCAGGTCAGCTAAGTCCAAAATATTCTAAACTAAAAATAATACTTAAAAAATAAGTAAATGCATTTAACTGTGATGCCTCTTTTCTCAATCAGTAATATTTTTCTCCACTGAGCAGAAGTGATTAGAGAGTCAGGTGCTTCCCATTCTGCCTCTAGAAAGCTACTTATCTGAATGAAAGTTTTCCATAAGGTAATGTAAGCCACAAACAATAGTTGTAAAATCAGCAACTACTTCCACCTAGGAAATTATGAATCAATAATTCAATTCCTTTAGGTCTCTGCTATTTAGGACCTGAATATAAAACTAGTGAGGACAGCCATGACATGCAGTGCAGGGTTGGTGAGGCTACAGGTATTTTAAACTGTGGAGTAAGTGTGATTTTATTACAGTTTTTGTTGGAGAAACAGAATATATAGGAGAGGGTTTTGGGATCTTGAAGTGAAGGAGCTTTGATCATTGTTTCTGAATGTGAACTATAATGTAGTTACATGGCAACAAATAAGAATATGAAGTTATGGAACTTGTTTGAGAAAAAGTTGTAGGGCAAGTGGACAAGGTGGAAAAGAATGGAAACATTCTGCATAGCAGGTGTCAGTGATAGAACTGCTGCAGCCACTGCTTTAGGAGTTCCTGTGCTTTGCCCTTCTGTAAGTATGCTGCTCAAAACTACAGGTGTTATTCTGAGTTAGCATTATGCCTGAATGGTAGTATAACCATCCTGTGTGCCTTCTGTACAATGTGCCTCCATGCACCATATGATATCTGTTTGAGGAAAGATATATGGTTTCCTCTTTCATATCAGATCCAGTCACAAATTGGATTTCTTTCTTTGCTGCCATTGCCCAATGATTTATCTTCCATTGTAAATTTATGCATTTCTTTCCTTTTTCCTTATTGGAAACTTGTCCCTGATGAACACCATTTGAAGATATTTCCTCATTCTTTCATTTTTTTATGAATTCTAATCTTTTCCATCAAAGGTTCTGCTATCGTGTGTAGAGATTGTGAGCACTATGGAGGGGATGTGCACTGTGAGCACTATGATGCAGTATTTGGAAGAAACTTATAGAAAAATTTAATTACTAGAACTTACAGAGCTGCCAATGACATCCATCAAACTAGCTGCAAGCACAAAATCAATCATTATCAAAATCTTCATTTTGGAAGCTGTGAAGTAGAGGAACAAAGGAAACACTAGTTAATTTAACATAAAAATTAAAATTTTCACTTGACATCTTAAATCTTATTCAAAAGAGTCTATTTAACCTATAATTTTTTTCTTGCATATTGTAAATATAATGTGCATGCAGGATTCATTACAAATGTCTAAAATAGTCTGACAAAATACAACTCTGAAAGCCAGTAAAATGAGAATTTATCCCTTTAGGCCACTTTGAATGACAGCTCTCCACGTATTTAGGACAGCTATTCAAGATTCAAAAGCACACATTTTATTATTTTATTTTCAAGACAAAAGCAAAAACATTTTAAACAAGCTGAAAAATGGGGAAATATTCCTTGTTGGTCCTTTAAATTTGTGAGAAAGATCCCTGTCATAGACAAGTTATTAAAATCTGAATTGGGCTAGTTGTCCTTGATCTAAAGATTTGTGCAAATTTTGTGTACCAGGAGAGGATCAAGGTAATTTTACTGTCATAGAGTAATTTGGGGGAAAAAATCCAAAATAGTTATCAGCTTTTATTCTAATGGTAACAAGAATGGCATCTTTAAACTGATAGCTATGGACACTTTGTACTGTATGACCCATAGCATTTTACACCCCATTTTTTCATATGAAAATTATTTTATAGGCCAAACCAATCACCACTGTATCCCACTGCCTTGCAAACATTAGCTGATAGAACTTCAAAATTGTTTTGTAAGACAGGCGTGTGCTTTTCACAGTGAAGAAGTCAAGGCCTCTGAACAGTAAAATATTTACAGAGATTATACATAAACTATTCTGAATTAATTAAACTTCTGCAAGCTATCAACTGAGGAATTTCTTTTCTTTTGTAACTACAAATATTTTCATTTAGAATATGCTAACACCTAATTAAACCACAATATATGTCTACTCGGCTTTTCCTACCATATAGTTATTAAGGAAAAGATCTCCATGATTATCGAGTTGAACCATTAACTTAATACTGAGAGGTCCACCACTAAAGCATGTCTCTAAGCACCACATCTACATTTTTTGAATGCTTCCAGGGATGGTGACACCTTTAAAGTATTTGTGGTTCGACAAAGTGTAAAACTTACAATAGAGATTAATGATTCAATACCAGCATTTATGAATGTCTACCAGTGTTTATTGAAACACCAACTTTACGAAAATTTCCACTCATGTTTCTCCAGGAATTAATATAAAATATGAGTGGAACTTTGGCAGACTGTGCTTTTTACAGTACAAAGATAAGCAAGATGTTTATGAGAAGTGTTTTTAAGTTTGTGCAAAATTGGACAAGTCCAACTGTGTTTTCACCAATATCTGAAAACTTCATGCAAGACCAGAAATTACAGCCCAGACAAATCTCAGATTTCAACACTTACCTATAAAATACTTAAGATGCTTTTAAAATTACATTAGTAATTATAGCTATTACAGTTACTTCTGTTTTGAAAGCAGCTGTTGCCATCTGTTGGGATGACACTGTCTGTCACAGGAGTAACCAAAGAGTACATTAGCTATCTGGACACCTTGCACATGATCTATCTCTGCTAACTGCTGTCCTGAATCCTTGCATACTTTAAATATGTTTTCTAAGAGAGAAGGGACTCTATTTTCTTCACTGGAAGATTCATATTTCATATACTCTACTTCATCCCTGTTATTTTAATTATGAAACCACAGTATCTTCCCTCACATTAGTCTTAGTATTTGAACTGTTCTATCATGATTTCACTGACTGCGAATGCCTGAATACCACAATCAATCTTAAAAAAACCCCAATCTTAAATGGATTGCACAACTTTACAACAGTATTCTTATTTTTTTAAAAAAAGACTATCAAGTAAATCTTGCATACTGTTCAGAGAAATTTATGCTAATTAAAAAAATAAAACGCTATGAGGTACAGTCAAGGCAGGTAAGTCCCTTAGAGCATGTATGTGCTGCTATGAGCAAGCTGCACAGAAAGAATGAATAGCTGAGGAGTGTAGAGTGTGTGCAGTTGGTTTAGTTTGTCATCTTTAGATGAAGTCACCTTTCTATTTAAGGATGCCTCTTTCTATAGAATGTTCCTCTTGTGGGAAACTACATAAGGGCTGCACTTGGGAGACAACTTAGCATGTCAGCTTTAGTGCTGACCTAAAACATGCTCGAAAGGCATAGCAAAATATAATAGTAGTCTCATGAATTTCAAAATTTGACAATTTAAATAAATTGGTGAAGATATTTTAATCCTGGAGTTTCATTTTTAAGAAAGCAAGCTGGACAATACACTCAATATGGAGTATTGATCCTGTAGCCACTCACCAATATAAGCTCACTATGAATGTCAGACAAGAGGCTAATAAAGAGGGAGAAACTGAGGCCTCCATTTGGCAGGTCTATCAGTCACAAACAGGGAAAACTGAAACACAGGACACAGGGTAAAAAAAACCCACAGAGGGACCTCTAGTAGGGTAGAGGAAACCAAAATCTTTGTGTTGCTGTCCTCCAAAGGAAAGGAGAAGGTCAAGAAGACTAGGAAAAGACCTGAAAACTCAAGTTCTGAAAGGAAATGGGAGACTTAAAAGCATTTCTCTGCTTCTGTCACTGCCCAGCAGGTAGACCCAGACAAGTCAGAGGACAATCAGCAGTGCTGGTTCTGGACCTTGCACCTTTAAGCCAGTTTCTCAGCAGGCATAAATTCCTGTAGGTTGTCTATCTCACAGTTGCAGTGACATGAGATTCACAGAGTGGTCAACTTTACAGTGACAAGAAAAGTGGTAAATAAGGTCAAGCCCCTTACATGTTCAAAGCACTTTTAGACATTAAATCATCAGGTTCAGACGTGGCATTAATGTGGGTAACTTTTTACTTAGCTAAAAAAAGTTTCAGTAGAGGTTGTGTTAGTAACAGTTCTCTGAAAGTGAACATCCATGGTGTTCAGTAATAGGGAAACCTAAAGTTCTGTTCAAGGGAAGCTTAACAACTTGCTCTAGGAAGACTCCTTTGAAAGTCAGTTTCTTAAACAAATTTCTTCAGTCATTTAAATATTTACCCTTGTTATATAGCTATTTGCTGACAATACACAATTGAATAAAATCTTTCACTCAAAAAACCTGCAAAAAATTACAAATTTTCATCTGTCACAGATGAACCCAAAGAGTTAATAACAACTGAGAGATTTCCAAACTTGTTTTATAACACCTGTGTTGATTTAACAGAAAGAAAAAACCCCACAAATTTGTACAGGGGGATATCCCTTTCCAGGAAAATCTTAATCTCAGACAGTAGACATGTAGATTAATTATCACACATCATAATGCTAGAGTGAGAAAAACTTGGTGTTATATTTTCAAGTTGAAACACAATCCCTTAACGGTTAGCTGAGAAAAAAAAAATCCCTTTCTGTTTTAAACAAATTAAGTTTAAGTGCAACTCTTGTGAAACCTTGAAATTTTATCCCTTGGGTTACTCATTTACTATTCCAAGATTACACCTGGAATATGCATTGTACAGTTAGGCAGAAATTTTTTTCCAAAGCTATGGAATCTAAGTTCTAGAAAGACATCTTTTTTCTTCTCTGTGCCTAGGCTCTCTTTAAAGGATACACACAGAGTCAGTCTTATATTCAAATTTCCCCTGAATCTGATGTTTTTTCCAAGTCTTTAAATAACAAATTAGTGAATAGACTTGATGATATTAAAGAAGTTCTGTGCTATGAAAAGTTTGAACCATTAGAATGTTCTTACATTTTTTGAATTTAAGAGACAGCAAACTAGATAGAATACAGATGCCTGTTTCTGTTGGCACAATGTCAATAAGACTTGCATTTCTAATAAATACAATAATAGTAAGAGAGAATCTGCCAAAAGGAAAAAAAACGACTGGAAAGTTTTTTGTTTGCTTTCTTTAAATTCAAATTATTAAACTCATGCACAGATTTTGCTTTGTTTAAATTCGGTGGTGTTACAAAAATTGCCCCATTTTCCTCATCTGAAAAATAATTAATGATTTGATTTACTTATAGATTTTAAAAGCAGCCTTGTTCGTATAGCCTATAGTAATATAAATTTAGAAACTGCAGATTCAAATAGTGGTCCTATTAACTACCTAGAAATGCAGGAAAATAACTAGATCCTGATAAAACATTCGTACATCATTATCAATACTGCACCAGTTATATGGCCTTCAAAAACAAATTACTTTTAAACCATAACCATAGAAATTAGCCAAATGTCTTCCTTCTTCCCTCATATGTACCCTAAATGTTTACCTTTAACTTCTGGACAGAACTCAAAGTTGTTAAATCTTCTTAAGCTGATGCAAATAATTCCAGAGTCCTTCCCAAGCTACGATTGTTTTTGCTATTAAATTCTGCAGAGTTGAGGCTTACATCTGCTATGAGTCACCGGGCTGGAATGCTGCTGAGAAGTTGCAGTTATCAAGACTAAATTGCAACATAAGAAGGAGATGATGGTAATTCTGTGCCTAACACAACACTTCTGAAACAAAAATAAACTAAAAAAACAAAGGATCATCTATTCCCTTTCACTGTTGTGATTCAAGAAATTGCTCTCTGTATCCTACTCAGCTTTATATTCCAGTCCTTTCCATAGTCACAGACTAAATCTCTTAGGCTTCAGATGTATATAGAGAATGTAACAGACTTAATGGATTTAAGAAAAAAGCCAATAATCACTCAGACTAGAAGTTACATATCAGAGGTGTAACAAAAAAAGAAATATGCTAAATAAAACCTAACCCAAAGTAACAAACATAATACAGATAAAGCTGAAGGGAACAAGAAAAAGGTACCGAAAAAATCTTGTTTGATGTGTTTTTTAGTCAAGGCACTAAGAAGCACAGCATTTCAGTGACTTCATCAGACAAAATCATTTTCTAGACAGGCTTTTTAGAGCCAGATGAATACATCAAAGAATGTTTTAAAATACAATCTGTTTTGAGTGTTTGCCCTTCTTCTATGCTGGCTCTTCCCAAAGAGTTCAATAAATGAGTATGCTTAAAGGAACGTGCTGGAAAAAAAGAAGTCTTAAGGAAATATTGAACAACAGCAATAAAATGAGCTTTACATTCCACAATATAATCATGGAATGCCCTGGGCTGGAAGGGACCTTAACCTAGTTACCTAGTTCCAAACCCCCTGCTAAGGGAAGGCACACCCTCCACTAGACCAGGTTGCTCAAAGCTACATCCAGCGTGGCCTCAAACACTCCCACGGATGGGGCATCTACAATTTCTCTGTTCCACCACCCTCACAGTAAAGAATTTCTTTTTAATATCTAATCTAAACCTACTCTCTCTCAGTTTAAAGTCCTTCCCCCTCATCCTGTCACTCCATGCCCTTGTAAGTGGTCTCTCTCCATCTTTTTTTCAGAATCACAGAATGTTCTGAGTTGGAAGGGACCCACAAGGATCATCAAGTCCAGCTCTTAAGTGAAGGGCCCATACGGGGATCAAATCTGCAACCATGGCATTACTAGCAGTCACACTCAGACCGACTGAGCTAATCTCAGGGTCTTGTATTGCCTCCTATTGAAGACTAAAACTTGTTGCAAACTTCCTCAGAATAATTTCTGGTGCATTATTTGGAATCTTGCTACCTGGTAGTATTTGTCTTTACTCATTACATTACATCCACTAATTAAATTCATATTCTGAATTTCAAATCTTTCTTAATTACAGTAAATTACTCCTGAGGAACCTACAGTAAGAATCATTCAAAAATTCAAAATAATTCAGCAAATAATTTTTACAGAGAATCTCACTATGACTAATGACTGTTTCAAGGAGGACATACCTGTTCATAGTGTGACTCCTAACCAATAGTTACTCAGTGGGTGGGCTCTGAATTTAGAAAGTGGGAAAAAGGCATGGCATTTTACAGTTGGATTTTTTAATGATAAATAATTTAAATTAAATAAATAAAACAAAATAAACAATTTATTCAGGGTTATAAGTATATTGACCATCACTTGACTTGACTTGGCTTAAACAAAGACTAGATGGCTGAAATACATGACTATGGTTCAGTTAAACTAGAATTATATACAGTGTCAAGTCAGAGACTTGTGTCATTCAAGAAGTCTATATGCTACCCATTATCAGAATGGTTTTGTAAAAATAAACATACTAAAAACAAGACTTTCAAACAATATACAGATGGACATCATATAAGCACAAAAAGAAGGGAGAAATGTCTTTTTAGACCTGTTGAATACATTCAATGCTGAAAACTGGCAAATGTTTGTGAGAGACTGGAGGAGATGGCTGACTTGATATATTTCACACTGCTGTGTGGGGAAAGGGGCAGACCAAGTCTTGCTCTGGCAAGGCAACACTGCTCCACACACCCCATCCCTGGGGACGGTATTCCAGCCCCTACGGGGACTGCCAATCCCTGGCCCACCAGAGGCCATGCTCCACACCCTGCCCCTGGAGCCCCTAAACCAGCTCCTGAGTGGCTACCAGACCAGAAGTCCCACCTGGGGGAAGGGCCCAGGAAAGGCAAAATGTACCTAAGCCAGAGCACAAGGCATGCATATTGTCTTGACCCTACCCCCCTTGGGTTTTGATCAGTCGAAACACTGCTGGAACCAGGGTTCCGTTTGCTTTCTTCTTCCCCTAATTCTCTCTTCTCAAAGTTTGAGTAATTTAAAATTGGGTGGGTTGGTGTTTGCTTGGTTGAATGGGCTTAGAGTTTGCTAAGTTATTGCTTTGTGAAATGCTTTATGTCAATTGAATGTTGTTTTCAACTTTTTGCCAAATTTCCCTGATTTTCTGAAGTTTGACACTAAAGTTTCTGTTCTTTTGACCTCTTGAAGAATATCTTGCTGATATTTTCTGGCACACATCTGACTCAGGGTACCTGAGGTTCATCCCTTTTAAGAAATTCACTGACTGAGATCTGAGGCTCTACAACGCCAGAGACCTTAACGTGGCCAGTAAATACTGGATGTTCATACAGATACTCGGATTTGCCGTTCTTTAAAGAGTTTGCAGAGAAGTGAAGGAAAGCATTGCAAGGATCATTAATAACTCTTCTATCATTTTTTCAAAGAGTATATATAAAGGATAAAATGCTGTTTTCCACTTCTACTAAGTCAAGATTATTAGACTTCCTCCAAGAAAAATAAAAACATTCAGTTGTATTATATCCACTGTATACATTTTTTTATGTTTA
The DNA here is from genome assembly GCA_013397155.1 of Irena cyanogastra. Classification (NCBI taxonomy): domain Eukaryota; kingdom Metazoa; phylum Chordata; class Aves; order Passeriformes; family Irenidae; genus Irena; species Irena cyanogastra. Next base: position 456,687 of record VWZV01010737.1, on the reverse strand, counting down.
AAAGAAAAAGTTAGCACAAGAAATCAGTGGTCTTTTTTTCCATTATACTAGTGCTTGCAGCTGAGTACCTCTCCAGGTATTTTAATCTGACAGAGGTTTAACAATTTAGGGAAATCCCAGATATGGATACCAGCTGGTGATGGGTGGATTGAGAGCAGATCTTAAGAGATGGGCTTAGTGGATGAAAAACTAAATATGAGCCAGCAACATGTGCTTGCAGCCCAGAAAACAAATTGAATCCCAAGCTGCAACAAGAGACACATAGCTGGAAGGTCAAGGGAGGTGATTCTGCCCCCCTACTCCACTCTTGTAATAACACCCCATCTGGAGTACTGCACCCAGTTCATAGGTGCCCAGCAGTGGAAAGACATGGCTCTGTTGGGGCAAGCCCAAAGGAGGCCACAAAGATGATCAGAGGGCTGGAGCACCTCTTCTACAAAGACAGGATGAGAGAGATGGAGTCATTCAGCTTGGAGAGAAGGAGGACAGGGGGATTTCATTACAGCCTTCCCTAAAGGGAGCTTACAAGAAGGTTGGAGAGAAACCTTTTTCAAGGGCATGTACTAATAGGACAAGGGGTAAGGGCTTTAAGTTCATTAAAGAACAGGTTTAGATTAGATAATAGAAAAAAATTCTTTACTGTGAGGGTGGTCAGACACTGCAACAGGCTGCCCAGAGAAGTTGTGGATGCCTCATCCCTAGAAGGTTCAAGACTACATTTTGAGTAACCTGGTCTGGTGGAAGGTGTCCCTGCCTATGGCAGAGAGGTTGAAACTAGGTGATTTTTGAGGTTCCTTCCAAGCCAAATCATTTTATGATTCCATGATTGTAAAATCAGCAAATGCAAGATAATACATTTATAATATGATTCTTTATCATTCACACTCAAGAGGAGTTGCAAGCATACAATGAGCTTTAATAATACAAGGAACCATAGGTTCTTCCCTTCTGAGTTGTTACACAGGTGTTAAAAATGAGGAAAAGTATACCTTTATAGATTATGTGTATGATTTTTTATTCAGGAAAGTTTTAAAACACCTTCAGCTGTCATTGTAGAAATATGGAAGGGTCAAAGATTGTACAACCACAACATGGTAACTGTGTTTGTCAAAATGTACTTTTATTCTATCTAAATTAAATTGTTTATGCTCTTCTCTGCATTGTTTTCATTTATGTAATGCTAAGGACAAAATAGAGAATATGTAATGTATTTCATTCTAGGATTGGCTGAGATTATACATTTGAAAATGTGCATTCAACACTGTACATCCACCATAATGAAATGGTCTTTCACATATGCTAAACTGTTACAATAATAAATTGAAAATTTGAAATGCATTATGATGCTTAGTTTCATAACTTAGATGCTAGGCTATTTTTTTTCTGAGGAGTAAAAGCAAGTAAACAAACAAATAGAACAATCCCCAAATCCTACCTGACCAGCTCTATCAAAATCATGATGTCTGAGCAAACTTAACTTTGGGGGGTATTTTTGTGCAAAACTAGCACATTATGAAATAGTAATGATGTGAGTACTCCCATACCAATATTTTGTTTCCAAAACAGAACAAAGCTGAAATTAAACAGAAGCCAAACTCAGCTTTATGACCCAAAAACTCTGCAGGCTAGTGCTTTTAAAGCCAGTCTTCTTTCCAAAAGTGTATATTTTTAATAGAAAAAAAAAGCTTCAAAATATTTTAAATTTCTTCATTTTTTAGCATGTCATCTTCAAAATGCTTGTCACAATCCTAATGAAAAGCAGTGGTAGAAATAAGTTGCACCAAAAATACAGCAATCCATCTATAAAGTTATGAAGGTTTTGCCATATTTATATATTTACCAAACATATTGCACATAGTGACCAGGGCCTATTAGTGCAACCTGTGTATGTGTTCTCTAAAGTATGTGATCTCTAGAAGTTACATAATCACACGATCAATTTTAAATTTTATATCAATAAATGCAATTCCCTATGGAGATCAAGAGATAAGAAGAAAATAACTTCTTAGTATTCTGAAGAAAAAGAATGAAGGCACCTTATTTTTTGATGTATGGATAAAATATTCAAAAATAAATTTCAGTTTTTAAATAATTTACCTCTTTTTTGTGCAGTGTTCTAAGAAATAGGCGCATAATTCAGTAATTTCATAATCTGCCATTTCACATATATAATACAGAAATCAGCAACTTATCATTATCATGAATAATAAGACCAGTAAATTCAACATATTTAGACATTATTTTATCACACACCAAATATGTGAGAAAATCCTCAATTCTTATTGGAAATATAAAATAAGCAGCTCCTCCCATCTTTTTCAACAGGCAACAGCAAAGACAGTGTAACTAGCATAGATACCTAGGAACGCATCACAGAGTTGAAGACCTAACAGACATCTAGGTCTGTACACATCTTTGCAGAATACAGAAAAACAGTGGACTCAGAGAAGGCCCAGAGTAATTCTCAAAAACCAATTATCACAGTAAGTTCCATTGCTGGTATTTGTCTTCTATTCATCATCTTCAACATAATAACAAATACAAATTAAACTATATTGTGAGGAAATGTATCTCGCAAAGTGACCTGCTCAAGATCTTAGTGTGAGTGCCAAGAAAAGAACATGGCCCATAATCTTCTGCCTTATTTAGAAGAACAGCTTACATATCCTGCCTTCTTTACACAGGAAGCTTCCTGCTGGCCTCAGTTTTCCTTTAGCCCTCTTCAAAGACATCCTTCTCCTATATTCCACTTTTTGAAAAGTATGGGATGTCTTTAGAAAGGTGCACCAACTAATCCCTCTTCCTTGGTATTGATCAATTTAGTGCTGTTGTCCATCTGTACCAGCTCTAATCAACCACATAGCACCAAATCTCTACCACCAGAAAAAGAAAAGAACCAGGAAAGTAATTGAATTACTAATGTGACAGAAAGATTTAGACTTAAAACCTCCCAAAATTACTGTAGTTTGAATCCTTGCCCATATATAGGCATGTGTGTATATAGTCATTGGACATGCAAGACCATCATACTTGGTTATTTCTATACTTGCAAAACTGGTATCACAAAAGCAAGTATATTTCAAAATTATTATTGCCATAGGATAAAATGTAGAACATCATAAAATTAATCAACTCTGTGTAGCTACAGTGGAACTCCTTATAAAAACTTTTTTTTTATTAGAACTCAGCACAATTGATTATGAACAAAAGGCACATAATCATTTGGAATGTTTTCTTTTTGTGGATTGGATGTTCGCTAGCAAACTGCTTAGTGCCTGTAAAATGACCCACAACTTCAGCAGATTTCTTCCCATTTAAAGAAATTTAAACACATATGAAAAAATATTAGGTGGCTTTGAAGAATTCACTGCATAGTTAGCATTTATAAGGCTAACCATTTTAATGCTGATAAGTCTTCAACATAACTGAAGCCATACAGTGTAGAGAAAGCACTTAGTTATGAATATACAGGCGTGACTGATATCAGATACATTGCAGATTGCCAGCTACAAAGCAAAAAGATAGGATGAATCTACAACCTTTTCCTCTTAGAATTTTAATTTGCAAATGAGAATTCTTGGTTCTGATAATTTCTCTGTGTGGTGGGGTCACTTATTTCTTCCATATTGTTCTTTGAATCAATTCAGAGATAAAAATTTATGTGGTATTCTTAAGTTGTATCATAATTTTATCTTTTTCCTGCTCACTTTTTAATTTACTTATTTGTTCAATGCAGCACATATTTATGTTCTGGATTCAGAAATCTAAATAATGTCGAAGTGGCTAGACAATATAATAATATAAAACAACCACCCAAGATAATGTGAATTAAAGGTTGTTCCTACTCACTTTTCTGAAGAATCTGCAGATTCACCTGGTTAAGTCAAACCTGTCATTTCAGAACAACTGAAGTATTTTGTTTCTTCTTGGATTATCTTTGTTGACCAAAGAATAAACTGAAGATGCTAATGGACTACAAATAGAAAAAAAAAAAGATTAGACTATGTAATTAAGAGTACAATGTATCAAATATGATGTTGAATTAAACAACATAGACACACATCCAGATTAAACCCCATATTTGTATGCTGCTTGTAAAATTTTATTTCATTTCTAAAGAGTGAAATAATACTCATAACCTTGCCAACTTCTATGCTATATCGACCTCTTTTAAAGTAGTTTTAAAAATAGGTTTCAATGGAGTCTGACTTCAAACAGGACAATGAGAAAAATGTGGTCTTAGGGCTTCTGGGCAGGGCAGCATTGGTGAACCTGATGTGTTCTGGTTGTGTGAAATAAGTGTGTTTAATAAATTGGTTATGTCTCGTGGGTCCATCACTTCATCACTTGGTCTGACTCCAGTCACTGGAGTGACAATATTTTACTAGAATGTAACACCTGGAGTGCATATAACAGCAAATGTTACAGATTGGTGAGATAATAGCAGTACCAAGAGGATTTACTTTCTCCACTCTTAAGGATGTGGAAAAGGTTTACACCGGGGATCCTGTTCATTCTCCATCTGAGATTTTCCCTGGGATCTGACTAAGTTAGCCAATACCTATCTTCCAATTATTCCTCTTTCCTTTATTGTTTCTGATGACTGTTTTGCTTGAGTGTATAATCAAAAATGGTTTCCTTTTTCTCCTGGTTTCTTCACTAGTATTAAATTGGTGAATCTTGACGAGCCTAAAGCTTGGCTTTGTGGTCTTAAATGCCTGTGCCTCTCTCCTTACACCTGCTTATCTTGTTATCAGACCTCATACGGGTAAGTGGACACTTCATCTTTCTATGCAAATCAACTTGAAACTCTTTGCCTTAAAAGATCTTTCCAATCTAAAGTTATGCAAAGAAAGAAAAAATACATTTAGTATAGTAGCTTGGCAGTCAGTGTGTAACCATATTATGGTAGACTGGTAATCTTTGGCCAGTTTAAATTTTGCAGCAAAAACCTCTTTGTCATAAAATCAGGAAAAAAAATGTACAACTGCTGCTTGAACCAAATGCTCAATAATTACAATATCTGTTTCAGGGGCTTTCAAAATCTCTCTCCCCAGATCAAAATCTCTCTCATATCTCTTCTGTCTCAGTAAAACATTAATCTTTCACTTCTTCTTGTCTCCCGTCCTTACATGTCTTTATTTTGTTTGCTTTCTTTCACTTTGGAATGATAAAGTGAAATTAACTAGATACAGCCAAAAGTTGTGTAAGGAAAATATGTCTCTGACATGGCTTTCAATCCTAATCAAACTGGGCTATCTCAAAGATAATCCATTCAGTTTCTGTGAGGATGCACTCATTAGCATGTCGCTGAGGGAAGTGCTTATAACAGAGATCTTTGTGGGGGGGGGTCTAATTTCTGTCTGTTTAGAGGCTCATTAGCATTGATTAATGACTTCTCTCCCCCAAATATTTATTTTATTTAATTAAAAGAACATTCTTTAAGCCATATAAGTTTTGCCTCATAATCATTCCCAAATCCTGAAATGTTATTTTACAACAGTAGTGGAGAACCACCTACTGGAAATAATGCATTTTGCAGTGCAATCCACGATTCCTTCGTGCCTGTTGTATCTTTCCGAATTCTCCATCCCAAAGGAAAAATGGCTCTGAGGAGCCATTTCTAAAATAAACAAACAAAAAGAAAAGAAAACACATGAACAAGTTTGTAGCCAATTCCAGAACAGAGGCAGAAAATAAGAGAAAAATCATCCTCCAAATGTCAAGCAGGAATCAGAGTAATGATGCTGTAAGCTCATACTGTGCAAAGGAAAACATGCAGTTATGACATATAAGGGACTACACTAAAATACTCCATTGTTACTGAAACATACTACAGTTAATTTGATTTTTTTTCCCTTAACAAAGTATTACCTTTTTTATGCAAGTTTTTTATGAAAGTTGGGCTTTTTTCTGCAGGAAACAATAGAAATAAGGGAACTGTATTTTAAAAATAAGGCACAGCAAAAAAATAAATTGCAGTCAGTGTACCAAGGACAGTATTTTCTCTTAAGTTCTTCCTCCACTTGCCATGCTGTGGGAGATTTGTCACTGAGACAATAGAAAGCATCTTGTCAACAGCAACACTGCCAATATTGTGATGACTATCCAGACATGATACCTGAGATCAGAAAAACAGGACATTAGTTAAAAGTATAATAAAAGTGCTGATAAACTAACTTCTTTATTAGTTGCAGAATTGCAGTAGAGATTGATAATATATATCCATCACACAGAGAGCTTCCATCAAACTGTTGTAGATTGTTTTCAAAGTAATTTAATTGGTGTCTATACAGTCTAGTAGCTTGTGGTAGAAATGGGAGAAAGATTCTGCTCTAACAGGCAGTCTTATGCTCACCTCTTTCACACACTCAGTATTGTCCACAACGATTTCTTTGATATGGGGAAATGTACTGGAGATAACAAAATTACTTTTATTGAAACATCTTTATTTTGATGCTTTTCCAATTATTTAGTTCCTTTTCTAGATCACTGACACATTAATGGGTCATTGAAAAGGATTCATGTATCCTTTTTTTTTCTTTAGCAAAATACATTAGTATAAGTCCTAATATGGGAGAGATGGGGACTAACTACATTTCCATGTTGTACCAGCAGAATGTTTCTCTAACAGGCTCAATTATGAGGCCTATGTGAATGGTAAATGCTTTTGCTTTAGAAATTCAGCGTAATGGAAATGCTGAAAATGCTGGGGTTTTCATTTTGACAAGGGACCATCCCCCCAAAATGAAAGTCACATATACGATACCAGCTTCACTAAAATAGAAGTCCTGAGTGTGTTATCCAAGCCCAGTCCCCTCAAAGATTAACAGCTTCCTTGTGAGGTGAAGAGGAGGGGCAGGCACTGATCTCTTCCCTGTGGTGACCATCAGGGGAGGTTTAGGTTGGGTGTTAGGAAAAGTGTTTTTTCCAGAGGATGGTTGGACACTGGAACAGGCTCTCCAGGGAAGTGGTCACAGCTCCAAACCTGACAGAGCTCAAGAAGCGTTTGGACGACACTCTCAGGCACACGGTGTGACTCTTGCGGTGTCCTGTGCAGGGCCAGAGTCGGATCTTAAAGAGTCGCTTGCTCCTCAGCATATTCTGTGATCCTCTTTAATTTCGGTTAAATACCAAGTACAGCACACAGGCTTTTACGCACAACTATTGCTTTTAAATGCCAAACCCTCTATTTATATTTTTTTTTCTCCGAAGGGAAGTATAAAGAACCAAGATGCATAAACTCCATGCCCCAAATCAAGGAGCAAAACACGTCGAAGACTGACAGGAACAGAGTAGTCGACACTGCTCCAAACGAGGGCAAGAGCTGATCCTCCTCCACGCTTCGGCGTGATTTTACTCTTCTTCCAATCGGGCAAAAGCATTTACAGAGTTCATCGCCGTTTTGGTATTTTATTTTATAAGAAAAACACACTCCGCGATTCCCCGCCGGCTACACAACAGCCGTGGATGCGCCCCAGTCCTGTCATGGGGCGGGGCCGAGCCCTGAGTGGAAAACTACCACTCCCAGCAGGCACCGCCGCCGGCCCTGGGGACGCCGCGCCCCCCCCCCCCCCAGGCAATGCACGTTGGGAGTTGGAGTTTCTTCGCCCACCACTCTTCTCCCGACCGCCTCGGCAGTTGCGCGGAGGATCTTCGGGCGCCCTACGGCCCAGATCGGGCGGGGCGCGCGCAGTGCGGAAGGGCTTGGGCGGGCGGAGGTTACCAGGTAACGGTGAGTGTCTGTCTGTCTGTCTCCGTCTGTATCCCTCCGCCAGGGACCGCCCCCCGTACCCCCGGCGGAGTGGCGGCCAAGATGGCGGCGGCGGCTGAGGCAGGACCGTCGTGAGCGCCTCCGCCAGCCCTGTCCCGCCGCGTCGGGCGAAGCGAGGCCGCGCCGCTCCTCCGCTGCCTGAAGGCGAAACGTTCGTCCGGCAGCCCGGGCCCCGCAAGTGGCGGCCGTCGGTGGAGGAGGAGCCAGGCCGGGTGACCTCCCCTCCGGCGCGGGGTGAGCCGCCTTCTCCTGCCCCTCGCGCGGTGCGCTGCCCCTTCCCCGTCCCTTTCCCCTGGTGGCGGCGAGGCCGCGCTGGTGCGGTGGGGCAAGGCGGCGGCCCGCGCGGCTGGAGGCGAGGAGCAGGCGGTGGGCTCGGAGGCAGGTGCGGAGTGGCGGGGAAACCGTGCGGTAGCGGCGGGCTGTGCGGGCCGCGCCCCTCGCACAGGGCAGGGCGCGTTATCCGCTCTCCAAGGAGACGCCGCCGCGTTCGCGGCAGTGGAGGCGCCTTGAGCAGAGCCCGCCTACCCAAGCGCACCCCGCGGAGCCCGGGGTTTGGCGCCGGGAAGGAGCGGGATCTCTGCCCGCCGCCCCCGGGCCGGGACCGCCTCGCCCGCCTCAGGCAGCGAACGGTGCAGCCAGCAGAGCCGCCGGGCCACCGCTCGCTCCGTCGGCCCCGCTGGCGGCGACGAGACCCGCCGGGCCTGGGCTCGGCGCCCGCCGTGGGATCGGAGCAGGTCGGGACGGCAGAGCCTGCGGGCCCTGGGAAGGCCCCGGCGCTGGAAGCTGCAAGTGCCGGGCACACCTCCCCTAGCTAGGATGTGTGAGTGTGCGGCTCGTGTGAGCGCTGTCTGGTGCGGCAGGAAAAGATTTGCTCTGTTGACTGCTTCTGTGTGATGATACTGTACGGTTTGCTTTTAAGGAGTTAATGCCCAGTGAGGAGCGCGCGTCTTAAAAAGCTAAACTTAAAAAGAAATGTTTTCCCCCATTTTCAGCCTTTATGGTGCTGTAATGGCTTTTTTGCGACTTTTCATTTTCCGTTTAATTTTTTTTTAGTTGTCAGAAGTTTTCTCTTTGCAGTATTAGGTGCTCTAGAAAGCTCTTGCATTCACATGAATGCCATAGGAAAAAATTCTCAAGAACATCTTTACTGTAGGAAAAAAAGCCTTTTGAAGTACGTACCTTTTTTTGCTTGCTTGTTAGGTAGTGTTTCTTCTGTGCATATTGTAGTCTACATATTGCTGATACATGTGCAGAATGTTTTGACTCTATAATCTTACATGTTTTGCCTATAATTCTGCATGTTATCTGAAGTTAATGTTACAGTAGAAAGTATAGTTGTAAATCTTCTTTTTTTTCCTCAAATCCCTGGTAAACGTTGTAAGGAAGTAGGCACATGCTCAAAAGCTTTTATACGGATCCTCTGGCTTGCAAGAACCTGAAATTTGCAATAGGTTGCTGTAGGTAGATAGACAGGTAGATAATGGGAAGATAGCAGAGCTTTTAGAAGAGGATTTTTTGTAGGAATAGCTGGTAAAATGAAAAAAAAGAAAAAATGTATATTGGTGAAATGTGTATATGGAGGTGGAAAGCACAGCTTCATGTGAAAGAAGGAAAAACCTAGCTGAACCTCTTTGTGCTTTTCAACTGAGTTAAAGAGGTAATACACCATCAGAGCTCTCTGATCTTAAACTTGCTTGATTATAGTTCATTTGGAGGTTTCAAAGACTATAATAGCAATGTTTAGAAACTTTGTTTTTGGTAAGGAAACAGTTCTGCTAGAGCACTTTAAAATCCGCTTGCTGGAAATAATGAAGATGCTGTTATTTTTGAGCCATGTATCATGGGTCTTCTTGTTTGAAAGTCCTGTTATTCAGAATCTTCCATCTGGGGCAGTGAATTTTCTTCAGAGGTAACAAGAGTCTCCTACAGCAAAGATAGTTGAGAACAGGTTTTGTGGAAGTTTTAAAATAAATAAATGTGAGTAGTTACCTGTATTATGTAAAGATGAATACTGCTACTTCTTTTTACAGTGGAAAGCAGGGAAAAACTACTTTTGCTGTGTTTTTAGTAGAATTATATAATGTGATGATGAGGAAACGGCTTACAGAATTGGGCTGTAAACCCAGATGGCCTCTAATCTTCCTCATTATGCTCAGTGACATAGGTCAGGATACAGTGTCTGTTGAAATGTTGGGTCTTGCACATCTACAAAGCTGAACAGTTTATCTGTAACTGAAGATACTTTGTTAAAATCATGGCTGTTTTTAAACTGATAACTATGCATTTGCTTTGAATGCTTGTAAATTTTAGCATGAGCTTCCCTGTGAACTTTTTATAGGATGCTTGTGTTTCTACACGAAAATAAACAAAATGTGAAAGGGCATTGTGTTCTAATTTTCTAGCTGAATCAGAGAGATTACCTGAAAGTTTCACAGAAGCAAAATATAGTTTTTGTATAGTCATAAGGTTAGGCACATCAGGACATTTATCCAGTTCTAAACGTGTCTGGGTTTTTTATTTTAATTCTGGTATTATTTGTTGGCCATCTAGTTCATAGGTGGTACCCTCTGGTTCCATAGCCTAGTGGGCACTTTTGTTGGGATGAAGAAGGGAGTATGAGTTCTTGTGCCGGGACAGTAGGGCAAAGTTCCCAAAGTAGCAGGCCCTTACACCTGTTCTGCGTTGTGGTCGTGGTTGTGAGGTGCAGAAGCGGAGTGGCTCCTGGCTGAAACCACAACAGTTACTGTGACCTAGGCTGGCTCACTGCCGAGTGGAGATGTGGTTGTGGTGTGAGGAGCATGACTGGTAGATCCTATTTCCTTTATGGTTTAGTAATAGGCTGTGTTTGCATAGGAATACTGCTTTATAAGTGTGCCTCTTGGGAGGGCTGTACTGTGTGATTTTGATTGAATCCTATACCTAAGCAAGACAGGTGTACTAGGACAGCTTTTAAACTTAGTTCAAGATTAATCTGTTTTCCTTTCTGGAGCTGATATAATAAAAAAAAAAAAACCCAACAAACTTCTTAGATACTTCTAATCTTTAGTTTTGGGTGATTTCTTCACCTGCACTCTGAGAAAATTAGTAGTAGATAGTTGCAGTAAAATGCTGAGAAAGTGGTTCCTGTCAATTTCTATATTTTTATTTTTTCAGCTAAGCTTAGGGTTATGTCCTAACGTAGTGGTGGAAATGAACTGGAAAAAGTAAATTTCTGCAAGACTTCTTCTGCATCTGTTACAGTTTTTCATAGGTAAATTTTGTAGCTTTCTGCAGTGGAGTTGTGCCAGCAGCACTTAGAAAATATAGTTATGTATTCTTCTTCTTTCGGAACAGGCTAATCTAGTTTACTCTCATAAAGGAATGCTTTTTATGATCTTTCAACTTTAACAATTTTTTTTCAGTTCTAATGTCAAAACAAGAAGTGAAAATGAAAACTTTGACATTTAAGTTGCTTTATATTCCACAGAGTGACACTGATGGAAAGCAGCTAAGCTCTGTGAAACCCACATTATTTTGTTTTGTTTTGGTAGAAACTGTAATGTAAGTGGAAGGTCATTCATTGCTTAAATAGCTTAATGTGTGGTAATGAAAGTAAATATGCTTTTACTGACATTTGTTTTCCTTGTATTTTTTCACGTGTGTCATTCAGTTCTCTATTTTCAGTATCTCAGTATTAAAATGAATGTGAAAGTTTGACATACAAAAAGACATCACCCCGGGCCTGAAAGTGTAGGCTTTATGAATTGCAAAACAGCCTTTCTGAGCACTGTATAGTTTGTTTTAAAGTGACAACAATTGGAACCCTCAAAAAAAAAACCCCGAAAAACTCTCTTTGATAGATCAGAGGTTAAAAAGCCCCAAACCCACAACTATTATTTCTTTATTTTTTTAATGCCAGTTTCTGTGTTCTACTCATTGATACATTTCTAGTAACAGAGGGTAGTAAATGGAGAGTTTAGTTTCCTAAACAGCTTTGGGTTTGCATCTTATAATGAATATGTTGTTGTCTTCTCAGATCATGAATCTTTAAAATTTTCTATGTAAACTGATTTTAATACAGCACATTTCTTTCAACTCCTTCTTATAGATTACTGTTATTGATCGCTTGTCATGGCAACAGGAGGTGGTCCCTTTGAAGAAGGCATGAATGATCAGGACTTGCCCAGCTGGAGCAATGAGAGCCTTGACGACCGGCTGAACAACACGGTAAAATTATTCTTTTCTTTTTGTTGCCATTTGATCCTGTACATTAGAATTACCAGCTAGATTCTGTTAGTGGGAGGTAACGGTGCAAACCCCTAAGCCTCGTCATGGATGGCTTTGCATCCAGTACAACTTTACCTGGAAAACCTGAAGTAGATGTAAGCAAGCATTGGGTACAGTTCAGAGATTGTGAGGTCTATAAGAGGTACTTATGGCAATTGTTTTGGGTAAATAAAGTATCTAGACACAAAAGCATTTTGGGTTGAAAGTGAAAGCTATAATTTAAAAAGTTCTGAACTCCTAAAAGTGAAGGAGTCCCCAGCAAACAAGAAAAATACAATTTGAGCTTCATTTGAAGTTAGTTTAATGCATTTAGGATGAAATGGATTTAAAGTTTCCTGAGAACCTATTTTTAATTGTGCAGTGGAGAAAATTTTATTTTGTAAAGTGACATTTGCTTTAGAAAACTTAGTGCTTATTTCAATGTGGCTTGCTATTTTTGCTTCTAAAATGGAAGTAAACTCTCTCACAGAATGCAAACATTTGGATTTTGTCTGTGTGGATAACAAATAGGATTTTTTTTTTCTCTCTCCTTCCCCTTAAGGACTGGGGAGGTCAACAAAAGAAAGCGAACAGATCTTCAGAGAAAAACAAGAAAAAGCTTAGTGGAGAAGGTGAAACAAGACTTACTAATGACATATCTCCTGAGTCTTCACCTGGAATGGAACGACGGAAGACCAGAACTTCTCATAGCTTTCCTCATGCTCGATACATGACTCAGATGTCTGTTCCAGAGCAGGCTGAACTAGAAAGGCTTAAACAGAGAATAAACTTCAGTGATTTGGATCAGGTTTGTGTGAATACTAGAAATGTGACTCCAAAATATGTTCAGTTATCTCTTAATAAAGTGACAGATGAGTAAAGAATCCTTTCAGAAGCGATCAAGGTTAAAAAAACCAAAAACTTATAGGCACCATGACAACCAAATCAAAATTCTGGTTTTGAACTTCAGAAAATAAGAGAAGGTTCAGGACTATCACTTTCCTCTGTTTGTATGCTAGCTGTCTTCACTTTCTTGCTCTCAGCTATTAACAAATTCCTGTGTCCTGAGAGCAGTATTTCTTACTCATCATACTTGTGTGCTACTTGAAAATAGCTGTTACCTTACTTTGAAAGTGTGGTCTTGAACTGCCAGTTTGTGATCCTGAACGTTGTTACCCTTGTGGATTAAGCAGAGAAGTATCATTAAAAACTGCTCCTCAGTAGAGTAGAGGATTTTATGGCACAAATTCTTGAGCCGTAACTACATTTTTGGAAATGCAGCGCATTCATCCTTCCCTTGTCTAAAACTAAGGAAAAGTATGAAAAATTATTAACACAAATTTATGCCTTCTTCCAAAAGAATCAATTTCAGAACAGAGGCTAGTTCGTCTTCACCAAAGGTTGTTGCTAGCTTCTTTGATTGTGAAGATTCTTTCCAGTGTGATTAATTGTGTTGACTTACAGTTTATAGACAGGGCATAACTTCCTCCTCAAATGTATGTTAGGGCAACATGTTGCTATTCACAAGGTTTTAAAGAAAAGCTGAACTTCTGAGATACTATGTTCTGCACAGAATATGTTGCTCTTTTATTATTGTTCTTTTCTCAAATGTACCTGGAGAAGTAGAATGCTTTTCGCTGCAGTAAAGGTCGAGGTTGCAGCAAAAATGAGGAGCTGAATTCTGGGAAGCTACAGAATGTTTTTGGTTCTCATTGTTCTGGGAGGATGGATTTGCTTTCTGGAAACTTTATGGCAGAAAAATCATTGGCACTGTCTTCAGCTAACTTTTGGCCAGTTGATGGCTGATTTGGTAACTTTAAAATCAGTCTAATAATACCATAGAAATACGAATACAAGCAGGGAAACAAGGCAGTGTTGAGAACATACTGGATGAAAAAATAAAGCAATTGTTCTTTTTTTTGTTTGTATATAGAGAAGCATTGGAAGTGATTCTCAAGGCAGGGCGACGGCTGCTAATAACAAACGTCAACTTAATGAAAACAAAAAACCATTCAACTTCCTGTCACTGCAGATTAACACTAACAAAAGCAAAGATCCTGCCTCAGGTTCCCAAAAAAAGGAAGGTGGGGTATCAGCACAATGTAAAGAGATGTTTGGAGCTGCTCTAAGCAAGGATTTCTTGCAAAATTGTCAAGTGTCTGCTCAAGAAGATGGAAGGGGAGAACAAACGATGGATAGTAGCCAGGTATTTACACAGCCTATAAAGTCTACAAAATATTGACTCTTAACCTTCAGTGCTGCTTTCTAAATTTCTTCAAAGTAATAATCTTTATTGGAAATATTTAGCTTCCTACTCTACTGAAACTTGAAAAAGATGTGAAACCAAATTTAATCATCTACTCACTATTTGTTAGAAATCTGCTTGTTGGTATCAGAAGTAATAATAATTTTCATTTTAGAGGTTGGTTCCCTTTTATATGGTTCCAGAAAGTGCTTTCACAGTTGACTGTTTTCCTATATTGATGAGCTCAGTTGTGTTTTAGCCTGTGTTGACCAGAAGCCCTGTGCTTCAGCCTTGAAACTTCTGCATGCATGAATCTATCCTTAAAAAGGCTGTTGACTTTTAACCGCTTGTGGAAGAGTGCTCGTAGGAGTGAAAGTATTAACATGTTCCCCTTTCATTACTCCTTTGCTGTTGCTATCGCTGTGTCTTGTGCATTGAATACGTTGCAGTTGTAGCTGAATGCATTCAGTAACTTTAGTGTCTTTGCAGATTGTGAGCAGACTAGTTCAGATTCGCGACTATATTGCTAAGGCCAGCTCCATGCGGGATGATCTTGTAGAGAAAAATGAAAGATCGGCCAATGTTGAGCGTTTATCACACCTTATAGATGACCTTAAAGAGCAGGAGAAATCCTATCTGAAATTTTTGCAAAAGATGCTTGTAAGTTTGAGAACGTAATGTGTTTGTTTCTGCACTGTAAGCTTTTTTTAGGAGTTGACCATTTATGTTTTGATGGTGCTACTGAGGGTGTTGATTTTGGTATGTAGTACCTTCCATAATTCATTTTTACTGCCCGCTTATATAGCTTTTGATTTGTGCCAATGAAATATTCCAGGCTAGAGAAAATGAGGAGGATGATGTTCGGACTATAGATTCAGCTGTGGGATCTGGTTCTGTAGGTGAGAGCACATCCCTAAACATTGATGTGCAGTCTGAGGCTTCAGATACCACGGTAAGCTGCCTTTTAGCAATTAAGGTGGAAATAAGGGCTTTATTTTGGTTTTTTCATGGGTCTTATGATAGTGTCATAATCTGCAGTTCAATTAAGAAATAGTAAATCCTTAAGCACTCCATTCAGGAGGTGCATGTGTGGATTTGTTTTTTTAATATGAGAATACAAGTAATGATTGTGTCACAACAACAATCTGAAGAATCTTTAAATCTTTATTCTTTCTTCAAAGTACAGTGAAGAATTAAATGTGTACTTAGGCAGATAATTCACTGACTTGATGTAGGAAGAAATACCTTTCTATACAATTTTTCATCTCTGTTTGTTTCTGTTAGTGGGGAAAATTTTTGGTTGTTGGGCCAGGGGAGGGTTAGAAATGTATCATTAGTGGGCCATTGTCCAAGCATCTTTCTAGTGGTAAGATAAAAGTATTGACTTAACACAGAAGTTTCTCTCATTTCTTGAAAAGATGAGCACCTCTGTAGAAAGTGTGTTCTGAATTTAGTGCTAAGATAAACAGTCCAATCTTCCTTTCTATTTATAAAAGCTTTTTTTTTTTTTAATATGGTGAACATATCTTATAGTAGATACAAAACTTAAGTTATTAAAATGCTTTTGTGTCCTCCGTTCTATTTCACTGAGGAAAAGTGCCAGAGACCAGGTATTCTTTCTGGCCAGTTAGCACACTGAATGTCCTATGGATAAGGAGAATTTACTTGCTTGGAAATAAAACAGTTAAAACATTAAGAAGCTTTTGTAATTATTTTTAGCCTTATAAGAACTCTTTCTATCCCTGTAAGGAAATAAAATGATAGACATGGAAGATGCACTTTTAACTTAAAAAAAATTAAATTTGGAAAATCCAGAAAAAGACAGGTATGTTTTTAGGAAGTATCCATGTAAACTTGCATTTATTTGGCTCTTAATTTTGCATCTAAGCTCTCTTTACATGCAGCTTGAATATTTTACATGCAGAGTGCATACTTCTGGTTGTATAATGTTGATTGCTATATGGAGGTTTATTGTTGTGCAAATTTTAAGAATGACTAAAAATGTCTTCATTCTTGAATAGATGTTATTAGATATTAGTTTTCATTATTTGACAAGATAAAGTGGGTAGGTTTGTAGCTTAAAAATGGAGCACATTTTCAAAGTCTAACATATTAAACTATTCAATATAGGAGGTATCTTTTAGTTTGAGTTGTCGGCCCCGCATTGAGGACAAACTAGGGA
>VWZV01010737.1:308611-440226 GCA_013397155.1 Irena cyanogastra | reverse complement strand
AGCTTCACAGCAACAGGTTACAGACATTGATGTCACACCAAGCCCTAAAGGGAAAAGTGTGAGAGCTGCTCTGAATGACAGGGAAATCTGGTCTTGTGGGATTAATAGCCAGGATCATGGATTGCTTTCAAAGGTACACTTCAAAATGTTACTTTAGCCTCAAATAGGGTTTATGCAGGTTTGTCTTCTCCATTCCCCCCATCTCCCTTATTAATTGCTTCAAATGTACTTGTTACTTACAGCGAATGTTCCCACTGGATTGCTTATTTGTATCCAGCTGTCTTTTCACTGAATTACTCTTCTATGCCTAGAATATTGTTTCTTCGAAGAGAAATGTTTCACAACTTTTTTTTCTGAATTAGCATTGAAAGTTAGCATTGATGTAACTCTGTACAGCAGCTGTTATGATTTTATGTAGATCATCCTTCTAAGTTGTGTTGTTCCCTTTCTGGGAAAACATTGCAAATGTGCCTTTAGACACTTCTCATGATTATGCTAATAGTCTGCTAATGCACATTTAAACTAATACCAAATACAGAAGACAAATTAGAAATTAGTAGCCTTAACTTGTTCCACAAATGTTTTTCTATAGCTGTTGATACAAATATTTGGTTGGAAGGGGGAAAACTTTCAAGGGTGTGCAGTGTCTAAAACGTCTTTTTTTTTATCCATTATGAGCTTTTCTATATCGTTGTCCTTCCTGTGATTAAATTTTTAAGAAGTCTTAAATTCAATCATTTTTTCCCCTAAAATTAAAGACTTAAATGTTTTATCAAGCTCACTAGTCTAAATGTAGAACTAAGTTTGAAAAATTTGTTAATGCAATTTTCATGAACTCAAGCAAATCTGGTACTATCCAGATAAAGCCTGGATTATTTAATAGGTGAGTGAGGCTGAGACATATACCCTTGTTCCTTCCTGTGCTGATTTCAGTGTGTGATCTATTTTGACTCTACTCTGCTGTTTATATGAAAGGTGAGAGTTTAACAGCAATCCATCAGCGTTAGTTGCCGTGCATCTGTTAGTGATGCATTGAGGAGTTTAGCATTCTGGATGTTTTCAGCTTTCTCTGCTGGAAAGTTGAGCATTCCTTAGTACCCAAAACTAGTTAATAAGATGCCCGATTCTATTTTGGCATTTGATGTAGAGTATTTGGACTGTATTTTCTACTTTAGAAACTTAATACTATGTGGATAGAAGATTATGCTTTCAAGTTAGTAGCGTTCTTTGTAAATGCTTGTTATTTTCCATGATTTCATTTGCAAAGTGCAGTAATACAACTTCAGACAGGATCAGGATCTTATCTGTGGATGTCTCATTAAAATACTTAATTTGAGTAAAAGTTTTGATGATCTCCAGCTCCTAATTAGCATAGGATGAGGAAAATAACTGAGTTTTAATGTATTTTAACTGCTCATCATGCTTTCATTCTTTCAGAACTATTTCAAAATACTGTTTGAAAACAATGTAGACAGGTTTCTGTGCATGTTTTTGTTACGATATTGATTTACCCAAACCTGGCGTATTCTAGTATCAATGCCATAAATACAGCACAGAGAACTAAACATTTTATAAGTTAGAGATGAGTTGCTGCCTAAAACATTCTTCTGAAAATTTTAGAGATTTTAGGCCAGTAAATCAATTGATATGTTGTGTTTTATATAGCTCCATGATGCAGTGCCTTATCTCACTTGCCTTTAGCAGTCTTAAAGGTTAATACCCTCTGTTATGATTTAAAAGAACAGAGGGAGGTTTGGGTTAGTCTTTGGGTCACATTAGGGCAGCTGACTGGCTTTGTAAAGAAAACTTAAACCATCAGGAGCTATAAGCACATCTTGGTGGTACAGGCTTCTTCTTAATGGATGTCTGAGGTTTTTTTAAAATAAAGGACTATCAGAAAGGTGAAGCTGTTTCATTTTTACTTTTTTCCATTAAGCAGGCTGTTCATTTATATGCAAGTTGTGCTTGCTTTGACACTTATTTTACTAGTTCGCAACAGAAAATGATTGTAGTTATGGTAATGTTGCTCCATCTTTTGCAGGCCAGAGATCCTCAACAGGAAGCTAAGGAGGAGTTGGAGAACTTGAAGAAACAGCATGATTTATTGAAAAGGATGCTACAACAGCAGGAGGAACTAAAGGCTCTTCAAGGAAGGCAGGCAGCTCTTCTTGCTTTGCAGCATAAAGCAGAGCAAGCCATTGCTGTACTGGATGATTCTGGTATGTGGAACAGTGTTGTCTCTTATATCATATTAGCATGCTGACTGAATGATTAAAGCTGGAATTGTGAAATACGTGTTAAAAAGGCTTTTTTTAATTGCAAAGCCTCTGTTTCTGATGAGTTGACAATGTAACATTATAAAATGATGTATCATTTAAAAACCCAGAGCTGATTACTGTGGTTTATCTGTAAAATCCTAAAAGTGTAGGGTTTTCTCCTAAGAATTGGTCTACTCAATGTTAAGATTCAACTTCAACTTATGGCAAAATAAATGTTTGCAAAATTTGGAAACAGTGAAACTTTATTATATGTGTAATGAAGTCATGATCTCTGGGGAAAATAAATCATATTTGTGTTTGATTTTTCTTATGAGCTGTTGGTTTGTATTTGAGGAGAAATAGGAAGAATTATTTGGGTCTTTCAACTGCCACATGCGTATTTAGTTAGAATATGGACTTTGAGGCAGAGCAAAAAGCTTTCTTTTAAATTTATTTCTCTCATAAAGCTTTTTGAAGAATAAACCTCCAAGACTCCATTTGCAGATGTAAATATTGCAACTTACAGCATGGCAATATGAAAGCTTGGTATCCTGTTAATTTATTATTTTGAGAAAGTGAAATTACCTGCACTGTTGTTAGTTAAGCTATATTAAATAATTGCAGTTTTATTTCTAATAAGTTCCTATCAGCCTTAGACAAATTGGTTGCTTTCATTTTGCTCTGCCCTTTTTAGCAAAACACAGAGCAAGCCTAAAGTCCTTTTGAATGATTCTTTACAAAACAGCTCTGAGTTCTCTTGTTAGTATTTTTGTAGCAGAAATCATCTTTGAAGAGTAAAGCTGGTAGAAAGGACACAAAATTAAAAATAAGTGCTGTATTTTTAGAGGGTCAGTATATTGATGTTGCTAAACTACACATTTTTTTAAATAGTCTTTATTTCATTGCTGTGGAAAAATATTTATATTTTCTCCTTTTTCCATATGTCCAGTTGTAACAGAAACTACAGGTAGTGTTTCAGGAGTGAGTCTTACATCAGAACTGAATGAAGAATTGAATGACTTAATTCAACGCTTTCACAACCAACTTCATGATTCTCAGGTTAGTCCTGAGATTGTACTGTATAGATTTTGTCATTATCAGCTTTTATTCTATTTAACAATGCAGTTCAATGTTTGTCTTGCTCATCTGTGTGTATTTGCTAGTGAAGTTATCAGAGTTCCCCCCAGACTTGAAAACTAAGCAAACTTGAAAATTCTTAAGGGTTATTAGCTGACTGATCTATGCTTTGTATCTCATGGATTTCTGTGAAAGTCTAGAGGAATGGTTTCTTTATTGCACTTTAATTATTGACTCAGTATATAATTGGGATGTCGTTAGAATGTTTTCAGTATATTCCCCTTTATAATATTCTTTGTTTTGGCATTGATGCTGGTGTTGCATCTAGAAAGCCCATAAGAAAGCTTTTAGTTTCTTACAGTTTCTTTGCCTTTTTTTGTAATACTCAGAATAAAATGGAATTACTCTTTTTAGACACAGTCTGTGCCTGACAATAGAAGGCAAGCAGAAAGCCTTTCACTTACCAGAGAGATTTCACAAAGCAGAAACTCTTCGATGTCTGAACACCAGACAGATGAGAAGGCACAGCTTTTTAACAAGATGCGGATGTTGCAGGGTAAAAAGCAAAAAATGGACAAACTATTAGGAGAACTTCATACACTTCGTGACCAACATCTAAATAACTCTTCCTGTAAGTCAATATAGGCAGAACTGTATTTTTTCATGAATACAATGTTTTTAGTGTGCATGTTTTGTAATGTTGTCTTTCAGATTGCAATTGGTCAGTGAAACGCTGGTGATAAAAACTGTGCTGGGGCATTATGATTGTAAATGGTTTTTAATACTGTATAAGTTTCTGTCTTAACAAAGAACTCTACAAGTAATGATTATGAGTGTTTATTAGCACTTTGGTTTACAGCATTGGCGTTGACTAATGTGAGGATGTGATGAGTTTTTTTCTTCAAGGCTTGTCTGTGACACATCTGGCTTGTGAAAAAAGGAGCCGTATGCACTTGAGCTTTGTGTGTTTTATCGCAGTATGACTGCCTTTGGCACTTCATGTGTTAGTAGCTTTATGGCAATATGGCTTTGCTCCCTCTCTGTCAAAAGGCTTTCATGTGCACTTGTGGCAGGGACTTCAATCACAGGCCATTCTAGAGGGCCTTACCTGTCTGACTGGACTAGAGCTTTGGCCTTTTCTTTTAATGGCTTTGTGCTCTGCTTATTGATGCAGACCTGTCCACTTGCTGCTCTCACTCTCTGTTTCTGTCAATGCATTTGTACTGGTGGCATTTGTCCTGTGGCTGAAAACGGGGTCGTCACAGCATATTCTGGTTAGCATTGAGAAATGAGGCCTTGAAGCATGCACTTGTAGAAGGACACGCTGATTTAATAGTTATGTTACTGTGCTCCAGTTTTTCTGTATGTATTTAGTGTGTATAATATGAACATATTCAGATATGGTTTCACGTAGCTGGAAGAAGCAAACATCCAGTTTATTTTACAGCAAATGGACAGAAGAACTCAGCAGAGGTGAAAAATTCGCTAGGGTTTTTCTTTTAATTGAAATTCTGAAATGTTAAATTTTTATAAAACAGCAATGTAGCCTTAAGTAAACCCTTGAAAAAGTTCTATGGGCAGATTCCACAGCATGAAAGCTTCTACTTCTGACATTTGATAAAGCTAAAAGGGAATAACTGAAATCTTGTTTACAAAAGCTACCTTATTACTCATTTCCTATTTACATTGCATGCAATGGAACTTGACAAGCTTTTGTTTTGCTAAGGAAAGAAGTTATTAACTGCTGTTTCATCTATTGATAATACTTTCTGTCGTTATTTTAATATAATTCAGTTAAGCAGATTCCTTATTACAAGTTATTCACATAAGCTGTATTTCTTTTCTGTAGTTTTTCCTACTTCAGGTTCTCCTCAAAGGAGTGTTGATCAAAGAAGTACAACTTCAGCTGCTTCTGGTCCTGTAGGCATAGTAACTGTTGTCAACGGTGAATCAAATAGTCTGACATCTGTTCCCTATCCTCCTGATTCCCTGGCTTCTCAAAATGAGAGTGAAGAGGATGAAAATCTCAATCCAACAGAAAAGCTTCAGTAAAAGTTCTTTAATTTTTTTTCACCATTTGCTTTAGTAATTTGGAGTGCAGCTTTTTAAATAAGTTTTATGTTTAGTAACTATTTTGATTTTTTGATCTGCCTAATTTAGTATCACAGACTACTTAGTAAACAATCTAATACAGTTAACTGAATTCAGAGCTTCAAGTGTAAAGTTCCTGTAGCTAGGAAACTGGCAGTAAACTTAACTTTAAAGCATATATATTCTTTTTAACTCTACATAGATTAGCATAATATGGCAAAACAGATTAAATCCTCTTTTTTTCTTCCTTAGGAAGTTAAATGAGGTTCGTAAGAGACTGAATGAGTTACGTGAGTTAGTTCACTACTATGAGCAGACATCTGATATGATGACAGATGCTGTGAATGAAAACACTAAGGAGGAAGAAGAAACAGAAGAATCAGAAAGTGATTCTGAGCATGAGGATCCACAGCCTGTTACAAATATTAGGTTGTTGTATTTTTTGTTATCCAAAGTCTTTGTAGCTGAGTTGTTGCTTCAGGAAAGCTGCAATACTTTATTTGAGTCAACCAGAAGTAACTTAAATCTGTGCTTATTACATTAACAAAATTAGAATTTTTTTAATTTGAGGTAACTGTTACACAGATGTTTAATAATTATGTAAGCCTTGGTGTCTTATTTATTTAGATTAGCATGAACATTTAGAAAATTGCTATAAGACTTCAACAATCTGTAATTCCTTTGGGTTTATGTACTGAATTATGTGTATGGAATTTCACTAGAAGATTACAGTTTTAGACTAGAGAATTGGAGTAAAAAACCCTTCAGTTTACAGAGGCATTTACAGCTACAGTCTGGCACCTGTGTGCATTGAGGATCTTTACCTGGTAGAAATGAGCAATCACTTAGCTATGCATCATATAAAGCTTTTATAATGTTGACATACACCTGTGAGACCTAATGTAGTGTTGCAGATATAGCAGGGGATAATTTAAAGCTGCTTTGTTTGTTTTAAAAAAAAAGTAGTCTGTTGGAGAGATGAATATGGAAGACCTGCCAGTGTCTGGACTGATTTTATATGGGGTTGGAGTTTGTTTGTTTGGGGGTTCTGTTGGGTTTTTTTAGGGGGAGGGATCGTAACACCTATTCGTAAAAAAAGCTAGGTAGAAAAAGACTAAAGTAAAATTGTATCCATACTGGTTTTTAAAGAGTTAATATGAATAATGTATTTCGCCCTAGAAACCCTCAAGGAATCAGTAGTTGGAGTGAAATAAATAGCAACTCAAATGTGCAGTGTGGAACTAATAACAGAGATGGAAGACATCTTAATACAGACTGTGAAATAAACAACCGATCCGCTGCTAATATAAGGACTCTAAAAATGTCTTCTGCTTTAGGTATGTTCTAAAATTTTCCAATTATTTTACTTTTTAGGGCAAATAACTCTGATAGCTGCACAGAGTTTGGGAGATCCTTGTTTGATGAGCAGAATATTCAAGAGCCTTATCATTAAGCTAATACTTTTCTAATGTCCAGTAATTACAGTGGACTTCAGAAGTTCAGTAATGTGTCTTCGGTATTGTTTTGTTTCCTCTTCTCCCTGTTTCCAGACTGTCATAATAGGGAGAATGACAAACACCTTGATCTACCCCAAGGTGAGGATGATGAAGTGGAAGAAGACCGAGGTAGTGAAGATTCCATATCTAGTCACAGAAGCAGCCTGGGTGATGTTGCTGGAGATGCTGAGTTTGAGCAGAAGATCAATAGGCTTATAGCTGCAAAACAGAAGCTTAGACAGTTACAAAACCTTGCTGCTATGGTGCAGGTATGTTATAAATACAAACTTGTGTACAAAAATCTAGCATTCATTGTTTCACGTGATCTGTACCTTCTGAGAGGGAAAAGCTGCTCAATGCAATATTTAAAATGCTTGGTTTTGGGCTAGGGAAAAAGAGATACTGTTTGATTTTTCAGAATTCAAGGGTGCTACTTCTGAAGTTCAATTCAGGGATTTTCTTGGAGGATGCTAACGTAAAGGAACAGTGGTCTTAATATTTAACCTTAGCACTGGATTAAAAATGCAAACCAAGAAGTAGATCAGTATTCTTTTTTAAATATTAGACATTTTTAAGATTATACTGAATGTTCAATGCATTGAGGTTTTTGAACCCAATGGTTTTATGGTGTTCAGTCAATGAAGAACATTTTTCATTAAAATTTTTAGATGTTACGACATGTTTGACTTGCAGTATTTTGGTTTGGAGGCAGTGGTTTTATTTATTTCGAGAGTTTTGAGGACCAGCTATAAGTTGGAAGTGTTTTTAATTTAGAGTGTCTCATGCTAATTTAGTGATCTTAGCACAATGTCACAGATCTGATGTCCCTTCAGAATGCTCACATTTGAGCACCACCTACTGTAATGTCTGCAAACTGAATACACATAGGTGTATCAGAAATGAGAAGGCTTTATGTGAGAACTTTAAGATCAAGCTCAGTTGGAACCTATGTTTTACAACAGCAACAGTATAAACACAATATTGTTATTTCAAGATAATACTCCTGTCAGAAATTTCTCAGCGTCTAGATCAGTGTTGTTTTTTATCATCACTGTAGAGATGCTAACTGTGCAGTGGTATAAATCGGAATTAGAGATGATTCAGCAGCTTCCTTGATAAATAACCTAATTAATGGCATATTTTAAATCATCATATTTCCAAGGCTTGTTATGTGTATGTAATCTCAGCAAAGATGCAGTAGGTCTGTGAGCTATGTCATCCTTGGTCACCAGTGATCTTGCCTGTTCAGCAGAGTCTTTATGAAGAATGATTACATTGGAAAACAAAAGCAGCAGTGGCTACAGCTTTTGTATTTTCAATTTAAGAACTGAAAATACTGAAATTATGAAAAAAAAATAAAAGCAGAATAGAAAACCAGTAGGACTTTCTCAGAAATATTTTAGATTTAGTTTTCAAGAGTAGTTTTGTTATTAAGTTGTTAATAATAATATATAACTTCGTGATTGCAATAAATAAGCAGTCTCGTTCACCTCAGTCTCATTCTGTTCCTCCTTGTTCTTTCTTCATATGCTTATATGTTTCTGTCCACTGAGTCACAGACAGGTGGTTTACGTTTCCAGAATGAGACAAATTATTTGCATTTAGAGTGGAAGTTTCAGTAGTTGAGGTTAAGATGAATAACTTTAAATTCTCTCATTAACTCTATTTATCTTAAAGTCACGATGCCATGGTGATAATGACTTCTCAGTTCTTGGTTTGTACTAAAGATGAAGCTATTCGTACTGATTAGTTTTGAAAAAAATCAAACTAGACAAACTTGACAAACTAGATTTGTTACATTTTTATTTGTATCAGCTTGAAAGTAGTCTAATTGCCTTTCTGACATCCTTTAAGGATGATGATCCAGAACCTCAAGGAACAATTGCAAATGCATCTAATATTGGTGACCTGTTGGGTGAGGTGGAAGAGACAAAGCAACAACCAAACAATGTCCGGGCAAGTTCCAACAAGTTAAAAAAAGATGTGCGACTAAATGAAAAAGCAAGGTAAGGCTTTGTCAGAGGATGGTAGAGCTGTGCTTTAGGCAACTTCTTGCCAAGTAACATGTGGATAATTTATTTAAACAGAGAGAAGTTCTATGAAGCTAAACTTCAGCAACAGCAACAGGAGCTTAAGCAGTTACAAGAAGAAAGAAGAAAACTGTTTGAAATCCAGGAAAAGATTCAAGTGTTACAGAAAGCTTGTCCTGACCTTCAAGTAGGTGGAATGTATTTCTTTGCTGTGTTAAGGTGTTGAGCAAAGAAACATAAAATGTATTGCTCACCATTTTTTCCATATGAAAATTGGAGAAAAATTGGTAATACTTGTATACTGTAAGCATAAGCTTACAGTATATCCACTCTAGGTGGATTTTTAAACCTAGAGTTCTGCTTACATCATTCACTTTTCAATGGTTCTTCTTCAATCGTTGGTGTATCCTAATTTGACTGTGTTTTGTCTTCAAAAGCCTTGATTGAGTCTTCAAAGAGACAGAACCTTCTATCTTACTTTTAGCCTGAAATTTGTCTGTCCATACTGGCCAATCACTGCTTCTTTACTTCTTTTAGTAGTCATTTTTTGGTATTTTGGAACAATGCTGTATCTTGTAAGCATGATTAACAGTTTGTTGCATTTTAACTTAACCCTACAGGGCTTTACTGTTTTTCATGCTCTTTGAAGTTTAACTTCTTTCTGTGAAGTGAGCAGTAAATTGTCAGTACTGTGCATCTAGAGCATTATATAATAATACATAAATTAAGTTTTGTTGATTCCTTGGTAAATTTTGAAATAAATATTTAGCCTTGATTAAAAAATCCTTTTCCCAGGATACTGACTTTCTAGCCTCATAAAGCCTTAACTGTTTTGGGTTTTAACTGCAGTCAGATTTTAGAAAGCTATTATATCCTGTTTTGCCATTTTGCTTTCTCTTTCAGTTGTCAGCTGGCCTGGGTAACTGCCCAGCAAACAGACAGACTTCACAAGCAACATCAACTCCAGCCATAAATGAGTGTAACACAGCTGGCAAGCCTTTATTTGAGTATGATGAATCTGTACCAGTAGGCAATGAGGTATTTCATACTTGATACACAGTGACTTAAAAAGGGTTTAAAAAGGAGAAGTTACAGGTGGCTTGAACATATTTTAAATACCTCCCTCAACTGGAGAATGGAGTAGTAGCTGTTTTAACAAAGCCTGTATAACTTTTTTATTTCATTTCTGGAAAGAAGTAAATACTGACTTGAACTGGCAAGACATTTTCCCCCAAATATAGCAATTGTTACCAAATATTAATGTGAAAGTTGAATTAATTTTGAATTTTTACTGTGAACATTTGATATTATATACTGTAGACAGGTCATCCTTGGAGAAAATTATGAAAGTATTTGTTGAAACCTGATTTCTCTTTGCGTCTTCTTTCACCTTTTCCCCTGAAATTGTCTTTAATAATGATCTAGATATTAATTATTATTTCTGGAAATTATGCTAGCATTATATTTTAATTCTTCCACATTTTACTGCAAGCAGTTATGGTCTGAGATGAGAAGACATGAGATTTTAAGAGAAGAATTGAGACAGAGAAGAAAGCAACTTGAAGCTTTAATGGCTGAAGATCAGAGAAGGAGAGAGCTCGCAGAAACGATATCTACTGTTGCTGCATCTGTTAAGAGTGAAGGATCAGAAGCTCTGTGTACTCCACAGCAGAGTAGGACTGAAAAGTAAGAGCACAAGTTATTCTCTATTCCTCAATGCGTGCTTCTGTGTCAGTGTTGGGGGCAGTTTTCCTATGTTCATCTGACCTCTGAATGTGATGATTTAACAGAGCAGGAAATTAATTTCTTGACTTGTGAAGTGACTGTTATTTAGCAACTTGTGAGTTTTATGGGTTTTCCCAGCATATTTAGTCTCTTCTGTTCTACCAGTGGGGGAAAGAATCACCTAAGAAGAAGAGAATATATGGAAAATGCCAAATGATCAGAGAATTTTTTTTTTCATCTTTACCCATTTTACAACCGAGTAAAGTAATACATTTCCAGTATAGACAGTAATTTCATTTATCTGTCCCAGTATTAGAAGCAGAATGCAAGTTTGCATGGGTGAGAATGACAGAATCAGCTGGGTTGGAAAATACCTTGAAGATTGAGTCCAACCTATGACCTGACACCACTTTGCCAAATGAGACCATGGCACTGCCACATCCAGTCTTTCCTTAAATGCCTCCAGGGACAGTGGTTCCACCACCTCCCTGGACAGCCCATTCCAATGCCCAATCAGTCACTAATATCCAGCCTGAACTCCCCCTGACTCAGCTTAAGGCTGTCTTCATTGCCTGTCACTGGTTGCCTGGGAGATTAGGCTGACCCCCCCACCTGGCTACTCCCTCCTTTCAGGCAGTTGTAGAAAGCAATACGGTCTTCCCTAAGACTCCTTTTCTCCAGGCTAAACAACTCCAGCTCCCTCAGCCACTTCTCATAGGACTTCTGTTCCAGACCCTTCACCAGCCTTGTTGCCCCCCTCTGGATATGTTCCAGCATCTCAACATCCTTCCTACATTGAGGGGCCCAGAACTGGACACAGCGCTCAAGGTGTGGCCTAACCTGTGCAAAGTACAGGGGAAGAATGACCTTCCCTGGTCTTGCTGACCACACTATTCCTGATATAGGCAAGGTTGCTAATGGACTTCTTGGCCATGTGGGCACACTACTGCCCCATGTTCAGAATGGATTAATTATTTTTGGTGCAGCTTGATTAATTGCAGATAGACTTGGAGTTGTCAACAGACTGTTTTAATAATTGGTCATAAACTTGAAAAAAAAAACCTCTTTTTCCAAACACTCCTTTTCTCCCTGACCGTGGATTGTTCACTAGGACAATGGCTACCTGGGGAGGTTCTACCCAGTGTGCCCTAGAGGAAGAAAATGGAGATGAAGATGGTTATCTCTCTGATGGAGTTGGTCAGGCAGAAGAAGAGGAAGAAGATGCATCAAGTTTGAATGACAGTTTCTCTGTTTATCCCAATAACAACATACCAGAAAATGCTTATTCTGTTAAAGGCAACAAAGATAGGTTAGTAGCATTATTTGTTGATCTGATGCTTGTCTGAATGTATTTGGAAGAGGGTGGAAGAAGCATTGCATTAACTAGATCCTCACAGCAAAGGAAAATTTCTTTTTGCCTGTTAGAGACCTGTGTGTAGTGGCAGTTTCTTATCTTAGTCTTTGTAGCTGCAATGCATATAACGGACTTGATGATTTCTTTTGTTTTCAGCCGTATTAAAAGTCTGCCATTGTGGCTCCTGATGTTCCCATTTATTTTTAATCAGCTTAAAAGATAACCAATCTGTATCAAATTTTTGCTGTGATATAGATCATTCTTTTCAAAAATAGTAGTTCAGAGAATTAAACTAACTGTAAAATTTTTCCTTCTAAATTGCTGGCTTCCATAGTTGTGAAAACTATTTCTTAATTATTGTGAATAATATGAACTCTAGTTTACCTGATTGACTTCCTTCATAACCTTTGTGTGATTACATGAAAATGCTATGTTAAAAATAATATATATATCTGCAGTTATTTCTTTTGGTTTGGATACCAAAATGATTTTAGTAGACAGTGGGCTAATCAGGGGCTGGACCTGTCAATGTATTATGTCGGTGGCTTCTATTTTCGTTGAGTACATGTTACATAGCAGTAATGGAAAATACTAAGAACATGACCCAGACACATCCTTAGCCATTCTTTTTTGACAGTCATAGTCAGGTGGGGGTCTCTTATTTTCCATTTGTTTAGAATAATGTTAGATTGACAAAATGGCTTGTGTAATTAGCTGTCCTGTGCTATGTGAGTTTTTGATGTACAACTTAAAACATAATTTGAATAATGGAAGTATCATTAGTTGTTTGAATTGTCTGATTCTGTCCTCATTCTATAAATTTTCCCAACCCAGGTGGAAAAATTGCCGTCCCCTTTCAGCAGATGGAAATTATCGTCCAGTGTCTAAGGCCAGGCAACAGCAAAACATAAATATGCGGCGTCAGGAAAATTTTCGGTGGATGTCTGAGCTTTCCTATGTGGAAGAAAAGGAACGATGGCAAGAACAGATCAATCAGTTGAAGAAACAGCATGAATTTAGTGTCAGCATTTGTCAAACTTTGATGCAGGATCAGCAGGTAGATAGGAAGAATGGTTATTTTGCTGTTTGTATTTGCCTTTTATTCTCTTTCTAATTCTTTCTAGCAATACCTTCTGGTTTTTGTGATTTGGTCATTGTTACATATTTTCTTTCCACAGACTCTCTCTTGCCTTCTACAGACTTTGCTTACAGGCCCCTACAATATGATGCCCAATAATGTTGCATCTTCGCAAATACATCTTATTATGCATCAATTAAACCAGTGTTACACTCAGCTGACTTGGCAGCAGAATAATGTCCAAAGGTTTGTTGACTGTATTTGTGTTTAACTGTGGAATTCAAAATGCTTCAGTAGCAGGAACATGGTTATGTGAATAAAATATTACAGATAATGGTTAAATATGAGACTCCTGAACTTCTAAGTTGATTACAAGTTTTTGAAATCATATTCAGCATTTCTGGTTGTCTTTTTTTTCCCCCTTTAGCACCTTTAAAAGTACTTTCCTAGTTATCTTAATTGAAGAGAAACAAAAGTTGGCAAAAATCTGTTGCAGTAGTTAGTTTCTAATATGCTTTTGTGTCTGTAGTCTTCACTAGACTACCTGGCAAGATTCTGGATTCTAATGGTAATATACAGCAAAAAGCTTTTTGTCCTTTCTTAGTGTTTTCAGTTAGAATTTATGCTTCTTACATTCCATTTGGATGTACTACGTTTGCCTTCTGAACAACGACCTTTTTTGAAAAAGGATGTAATAGTCATTTTAATTCATTGCAAGCTCTTAATTTCTGTTTTGTATTTGGTAAGTGATATATATAGGTGCTGTCCTCTTACACCCTTTTAAAAACTAATTTTAACCTCAGTTACGTAAATATTTGTATATTTGATTGTTTCTGTTGAAGTTTTCAGCTTACTTATTTCTTTAGTATGTAGTCAGGTTTTTTAGTTCTTGCAAGGATGTTTAACCTATGTATGTATGACCACTAATACAGAGCAGTTGATTTTAGACAGACTCAGGATTAAATATGAGTAATTTTTGTCTTGAATTTTTTTTTAATTAGCTAAATAGAGCACTTCTTTACATACATTACATGGTGCAGGTGAAATAATATGTAGCTCAAATTTTTTGAGTATAAATTTACAGTTTCCCCATAATATTTTTTTCCAAATTGTTATTTTTTCTTATTTTCAAGGTTGAAACAAATGTTAAGTGATCTTATGCAGCAACAAGAGCAACAGTGTCAAGAGAAACCATCAAGAAAGGAGAGAGGCAGTAGTGCACCACCACCTCCATCTCCTGTTTTCTGTCCATTTAACTTCCCTCCACAACCTGTTAACCTCTTTAGTGTTCCAGGATTTACTAATTTTTCTTCCTTTGCTCCAGGTGAGTATTACTATAGGTGTGAGAAGTAACATGAATTTCAAAAATTGACATTTTCTCATTTCATTGAAATTGTAATGTGAGCTTAGTGAAACTCTGTCACGTTTCCTTTATATTGAAATGATCTTAAGCAGAAGTTTACTATTTATTGCTGAATAATTGTATATTTTTACTTCAGTATGAAGAGCAAGACTCTCTCAGTATGAAGTTAGTTAGACTTGAAAGTACTCATTCCATGTAAGGTTTCAAATGTTCTTCATCCAACATATGAAAAGCAGTGTTTGAAGCTTTTACATACCTTCAGCTATTATTTCATAGTTGAAATCATGTTCTAAGTGAACCATATAATTGGAAGGTGACACTTGGTAATTATTTCTGTTTTTCTTAGAACTTCAAACACTCGTATTTATTATAAATGTGTGTAAGTGGAGTGTGTTGACCCATTTTTTGTTCCCATCAGAGTTATACAGTAACTGTTGTGTTGGATACAGTATACCTAATCTCTTTCTCTAATCTATTTTTGCTGTTGGATTTGGAGGAAAAGAGTGTAGGTATTTTACTGTATAATTCAAAGTAAACAAAACTATCTTAATATAGTTCAGACTTTTTAGGAAACCAGGAAATAGGCATAGACCTAGATTGGAACTTTCAAATTGCAAAGTCTGTTTTCTGTTTGAGAACATTTTTAAAATTACATGGAGCCTGCCCAAAAGAAAGTTATTTTCAGTTTGCCACTTCCATAAAGATTCTGATGCTAAAATTGAAGTAGTAGAAATCTATGACTTCTGTAAGTTCTGTAAGTACTTGAACCATTGGAATTTTCTTGTTAATTTGATGATGGTTGAAGGACTGATAAGGTCTTCAGGCAGACAGAATTTTGCCTTTTTTTGGACCTGTCATTTTTACTTGCACTTTTAGGAGCTCTTTACTGGAGTTTCTTGAGGGACCTTGATCTCCACTGATGGAATTGCAGTATCCAGTAGTGTTTGAAACCTGCACCAGAGATAAATTCTGATTGTTTACAATGCTTTCAGGATGAAAACAGTTCTTGCTTGCTTCCCCACTGTATTTTTGCTTAATAATTTCATGCTGCCTCACAGTATGTCTCAGATTTGAATTCTGCTACACAGATAAGTGAGGTAGGATCTTGTGACTCTCTTGTTTACTTTGTAGGTATTAACTGTAATCCAGTGTTCCCATCTGGTTTTGGAGATTTTGCACATAATATTTCTCCACACAGCAGTGAGCAGCAGGAGCAACAAAATCCTCTAGATCATAATACTTCTGGGAAAACTGAGTATATGGCATTCCCCAAACCCTTTGAAAGCAGTTCCTCTAATGGAGCAGAAAAACAAAGGTATTTTATGTCAAAGTGCAGAGCTCCTTTAATAATTTCTCCTCCCTTTTCTGGGGCTTGTGGGAATTCTTCATTCATTAAGGGAATTTATTGTCATAGAATTACAATATGAGCTTTACTTTTGTAACTTCTAGTTCAATTTTTTTCATTTTTTCAGTAGTGTTCTGCTTTTCTATATATTAATTAATGTATCATTTAATGAACATTTTAACATCAAATGCAGTCTTGGAGTGGTTTGCTAACACTTTCTGTAAGTGGAGTAAGATTCTGTTTCTGTGGGATTGTTTTGAAACTGAGTTGTTTGAATAACTAGAGGATATAATTTCAGTCAATGCTTATTTTTTGCGCTACTTTAGATTGTACTGAATGTTGCTTTAAGAAATGTTTTGACCTGAGGTACAATTTGAGCACAGCAGTAGCTGCATAAATATATTCATGTTGAAACCAGCGATAGATGAGAAGTTCTGTTTTCCGTTTGGAAGGGTTCTCTGGAATTGTTTATTTTTCAATAGTCATTTGATATCTAAGTAACAAGAGCAGATAAACGTGCATTATGGATAAACTGTTTGCCTGATAATACATGATGTTTCTATTTTGAGAGATTATGTTATGGTATATTGAGGTTGGTCTGTGGGTCTTTTTTTTCTGACAGAAGGAATCATAGACAACCTGAAGAGGAAATGGAAAAAAGATCAGCTTGGCTTGATGATAGCCAAGAAATGAGAAAAGATGATCAGTCTCAGCTGAATGCGGGTTTTGCAGTTTCAGTACAAAACATTGCTTCTGGTCATAAAAATCAGTGTGATATGAACCGGAGAAGAGAGTTTGATGAAGAGTCTTTGGAGAGTTTCAGTAGCATGCCTGATCCAATAGACCCAACTACTGTGACAAAGACATTTAGATCTAGGAAAGCATCAGCGCAAGCAAGCCTGGCATCAAAAGATAAAACACCCAAATCAAAGAATAAGAGGAAGAGTTCTTCTCAGCTAAAAGGCAGAATTAAAAATACTGGTAGGTTTTAAAATAATCTTTGATACTGTGGCAAACTTGGCTTGGATTATAATCATTACATTCCAGAAAATTTACTCTCCATAAGTGGTACCTATAATAATGGAAATAAGTTACTGAAGTGACTTAATTTTCTATAATACAACTGCATAAGATTTTTTAGGATTTCAGTAAATAATAAATAACCAATTGAGAGGATCATGGATGCAGATACATGCAGATTTGAAATAACAAGGAGAATCTTCTTCATTGTCTTCATATACAAACTGGATTATTTGCTGAGAAATATGCTTCATTAAAATTCTGAGAAGAGAGGGACAGTACTAGTTAGTATAGTAGTACTCTTTGGATTGCTGAGGATTTAGTGCTGCTGTACGGCTTCAGTATACAGAGGAAGATTTTAGTCTAGGAAACATCATTTGCATCTTTAAGAGTGCCCTTGAACAAATTTTTTAAAGTAATAAAACCTTTTGTAAGCGGTTTCTTTATTTCTTCCTTTTCATTTCCTCCTATTAGGTTATGAAAGTGCAAGTGCTTCTAGTGTGTGTGAGCCCTGCAAGAACAATAAAAGCAGGCACTCTGATGACGTGGTTCATGCAAAGGTATTCAGCAAAAGGAATCAGGAACAATTGGAAAAAATAATTAAATACAGTAGATCTACAGAAATGTCTTCAGGTACTCTTTTCTAAATGTCTAATTATTTTGTCAGCTTACATTAGTAAAGGACCTTAGTTGCTAGTTTGTTGTTCACACTCGGTGTGTTTCGACAGGAAGACAGGACTGTATATTTAGCATGTGGATTTAGCATTTTAATTTCTAAAGATGCTGTAAATGTGTAAAAAGTTGGATAATAATTGCTTTTGGGTGTTTTCTGTATATTAAATACTTGATTAAAGTAATTTAGAAACCTGTTACCATGCAACAAGCAAAAATGTAGCCAATCTTACCCATTTGTTGGTGATTTTATGGAAAGTAACTGCAAAACTGATGAAACTTTGCTTAGTGTTTAAATTACATCCTGTACTGCATACATGTCTTCTTCCTATTCGTGCTTAAATGAGCTCCATCAAATATCATTCAAATTCAGTCTCATAACATCACATAAACCCTTACATTTTTGCCATCTGCACTGCTTTTCTTGTATCTAGATCACAAAAATTCTCTCTCCTGTGCCTTTTTTGGTTCTGCCAGTATTTCTGTTTTGTTTGAGAGATGTGAAAATTTTAGTCATTGTAGCACAATATAAAGCTTTGCCAGTGTAGCAGTGTCCACACTAAGAGCTGTTTATTAGTGTATATATAATAAACTTCACTGGTCAAGTTCTCATTTTCACAGTAAGCAGCTCTGATGTGGTTTGGATAACTAAGCAGTCTTCCTCCTGCTGTTTTGTATAGACCCTGTCTTTATTTCTGGTGCGCATTTTTGTGTTTATCACTGTCTATCCCCACTTTCCTACAGCGCATGCTAGGAGAATTCTGCAGCAGTCTAACAGAAATGCATGCATTGAAGCGCCAGGTAATGCATTCACTGCTTAGCTTCAACAATATGCTATTACTTTTTTTTTCTTCTCTTACCTTTGGTCCTGTAACTCGCTGTTTAGCAGATGTTCAAGATAAAGGCTATTGCAGCATCTTCTCTATAACCAACACAAGAGAAGTAACCTTGCATGAAGTGCAGCGTTACAAACTGCTTTGAATTACAGTTGTGGAGAACGTGGTTACCATGTTCTTGATTAATAACAGTTACAAATAGAAAACACAGAGGTAGATACTACATAAAAAAATTAATTTCAGTAGGCATTTTTAGTATGTTTAAAAGCTGCTATTACCTGTTAGTAATGGAGGCGTGAACCAATTTGTGGTAACTTTTCAAAGGTTGAAAAAGCTTGCCTGTGCTTAAAAAATTGGTAAACTATTTGCAGATAATCAAATTGCACAGTAATGTTTGCTGTATTGCTAATAACTTCATTAACTTGAATACTAACAATTACACATCTGTTAAACTGAGTTTGCCAAATTTAACTATGTTTCCATTCAGCACTTTCCAAATAATGTATGTAATAATTTGATTGCTGTGATGTAAAGATAATCCTTAATTTTCAAATGAATGAGAGATTTATTAGGCAACACATTGTCTTATATGTTATAGGGTTTAAGGGTAGGAGGTTTTTTTGTGAACTTGGGAGTGTTACTAGACATGTATAAGAATGTAGCATTTTTGTTGGGAAAGAGTAGCTTTCTTGAGTTCAGTCTAAAGCTTTCTTAATGCAGTTTGTGTTGTAGAAGTGTGGACTGCTTATATTATGTAAACCTGAGACCTTTCACTATCTTTCTTGAAATGTCTTAAAATTCTATTTTCAGTGTTTAATACCTATTCTGAGAGCATCATTGTGGTGTGTGCAGTATTCTCTTTTATAAAAATACTTTCAAAAGGTATTGTTCAGCAGTGTAAAGAAAATTATTTTTACTATTGCTCTATGTTGTATTTCATATATTAAAGATTGCATAAGGCATTTAAGAATGTTTGCCTTTCAGGAAATTAATAAGCTTTTTGAAAGCAGCTATGTTAGGGAATCTGCAATGATTGAGACATGATTTGTATGACCATAACTTGCATACCTGATAGCCTGTTCAATAGGTGTCTGTCTAGGGCTTAACAAGTTCCTTTATTTTTTTCTGCAGAAACTGGTAGTGATCTTTCTATGTTTGAAGCTTTGCGAGATACAATTTATTCTGAAGTGGCAACTCTTATTTCTCAAAATGAGTCTCGTCCTCACTTTCTTATTGAACTTTTCCATGAGCTTCAGCTGCTAAATACAGATTATCTGAGGCAAAGGGCTCTATATGCTTTACAGGTATGCACAGAATTCTTGATTTTGTATGTGAATCAAGCAAACCTTAGATCTTTTTTTACAGCATAGATTATCTTTTCCAGGATATTGTGACCAGACATTTATCTGAGAAAAATGATAAAGGGAAGTGTGCAAAATCACTGAATTCTGCAACATGGGTGGCATCAAATTCTGAACTTACTCCTAGTGAAAGCCTTGCCTCTACAGATGATGTAAGTTTTCAATTCAGAAGCTACTGGCAACTTTTCCTATATTTCAGTTTGCACACATGTTTGTCTACTGAAACATACTAGGGATTTAATTTTGTTAAAATTAGTATCAACTTACACAGACTTTTCTAAACAGCTAGTGGCAAGAGAATCAATGCAAAAGTGATAAAATCTGGTAAGATTCTCAGTACTGCAAATGAGTGATGTGTCAGGGATGAATGAAATGTGGAGAGGGATATAAATCAGAAACTGATACATTCAGAAAGAGCCTAAATCCTCTTCTGAGTAAGGTCAGGGCAAGTACTGATCACATAATTCTCCAAATTTTTTTCCTTTTTTAATTTAAGAAATCACTTACGCCTCTTTACAGTTTCTTTCATGTTTTGTACTTGAAGTACTTGAAGTAAGCGTGATAGATACACATGATGGATTTATATCCTGAAAGTAGAGTTGTTCTCCAGTCAGGCAGTCTGATGACAAACCCTGATACCTCTGATACAAGTCACTGAAAAGAATTGTGGCCTTGTTCACACATCTGTGAGACTATTGTATGTTCTTTCTTTGTATTCAGTTGTCTGGTATTTTTTAGGAAACTTTTGGTAAGAACTTTACTACAGAAGCATGTCAAGATTGTGAACAACCTGATGCAGACAATGGCAGTACTATGTCTACTTCTTCAAATTTTGAACCCTTTGCCACTGATGACCTTGGTGAGAATGATGTGACTTAGTGTCTTAAGTGTTATTCCTTCCCTCCCTCCCTAAATGCCTGCAATTGTCTGCACTTTAGTACACTGTTACTTGATTTTTAGTGCGTAATTACATGTTTTGTAAAACAAAACATAGTTAAATTAGCTAATTGTGAAACACTTGAGTTTATCAAAGTGTGTAATAAAGTACTATAACTGGTTATATGTAGATTCCAAAACTTGGGGCCTTAAAGTCATTTTTATCATTGTTTATTTGTCTATCAATTGAAAACATTTTATTTAGATTAAAAAGTGTTTTTATTCTAAATATAGGCAACACAGTGATTCACTTAGATAAAGCTTTGTCTTGGATGAGGGACTATGAGCGTATGAAAGTTGAAGCTGAAAGTACCCTTGACTCTGAGGGCTGCTCTAGTAATTTTCAGGGTGCTTCTACTGCTAAATTAGAAGGTATGCACATATACATATATTTTTTTAGTTTTAGAAAATAATTATAGTAACTATCAAGCTAAATTGCTTTCCTCTTTATTTATATTGGACACTTAGCAGAATTTGAAAGGATATTTACTTACTTAAGGAAATAAGATTAATTTTTAAAAACTAGTTTTTGAAAGTGGTATTTCTTTAATAATAATGTTGAATGTATTAAAAGTACTGCTTTTTTTTTTTTTTTTAATTTAAATGAGGTCCAGGTACTGGTGAATGTCAGTCTGTGCCACAGTCAGGTGATGTTTCTGCAGTTCCATGTCCTCGTATAGATACTCAGCAGCTTGACCGGCAGATTAAAGCAATTATGAAAGAGGTCATTCCTTTTCTGAAGGTAAGGGGTCTTTATAATATGATGTGAATTTGAAGAGTAAGAAAAGCACTTGTATAACTGCACAGAAGAACATTATTTAAAATTTAAAACTTGTCTCTTAGAAACAGCTGCCGATAAATATGTATTCAGTTGCAGACTCTGCTGAAGATGAAGTAAGAATTAGATGTTCCACAGAAACTGTGTAGTTTTTAATAGGAGAAATAAATTGTGATGTTTCTAGATTTCATAGGGCAGGTAGACTTGACATCAAAAAGAATAGAGGTTGCTTGCTTTGGAGTTGACAGAATTAAATATAGCAATGTTTGAGAATGTACTTTTGAAATATTTGGTGCCTTTTAGCAGACAGAACAGAGATAAATAATTAAAACTGTTACATGTACAGTAATGGAGTATTTTTGAATACCTCTGCATAGTTGATTTTCTTTTCAATCTGTGATACTTGCGTAGGAACACATGGATGAAGTATGCTCTTCTCAGTTACTGACATCAGTAAGACGTATGGTCTTGACTCTTACACAACAAAATGATGAAAGTAAAGAATTTGTGAAGTTCTTTCATAAGCAGCTTGGCAGTATACTTCAGGTTAGTAATTTTTCAGTTGTGTTTTGCAACACTCAAGTTGGCTAATGAGCAGCAGATAAACCAGCTTCTTTGAAATTGAATTTTACACCTTGAATAACACAGCTGCTGTTCTCCCTGACCTTTGGTACAGTGATGAGGTATTACCTTTGCTCCTAAACTAATGACTTACTGCACACAGAACATCTTTTCTGTTACAGCTAGGTCGTGAGAGATGTATCTCTGGCCTGTGGCTGTCTCCAAGGAGAGCTCTGGTGATGCTTTTCATGGACATCTTGTGTAAATTCTTGAAAATCTGTAGTTTGCACTTCTTCATTTTCCTTTTTTTTCTACAAGCATGGAGTTTAAATCATGAGCTTATTAAGTTCTGTATTATGTGACTAGAGATTCCATGTAAAATCTGTTGAAGACACTAAAACATTTTTAAAAATATGACCTAATATGTACATAACTAGTTTCGAGTTATTAGAAATATGAAAAATACTTAATCTTTAAAGCCTATTTCAGAAGCTGAAGAATTATTTCTCTTCACAGGATTCACTGGCGAAATTTGCTGGTAGAAAATTAAAAGATTGTGGGGAGGATCTTCTTGTGGAGATCTCTGAAGTGTTATTCAATGAATTAGCCTTTTTTAAACTCATGCAAGATTTGGACAACAACAGTATTTCTGTAAAGCAGAGATGTAAACGAAAAATAGAAACCAATGAAGTAATGCAGTCTTATGCTAAAGAGGTTTGTTTTATTTTACTTTTGAAAATGTAGCTTTTCTGAGATTGCTAAATATGTGTATTTTCTAAACTAATTTGATTACCTTATTTATATATGTTTATTTATTTATTTTACCAGTTACTGTGTAAGCACAGTATTGTCACAGGAGTGTGAACTGGTTTTCTTCAGTAAGGACAAGTCCTGTGTTACAGATATCTAATTGTATAGACTTCGTTCATAATTCAGAGGAAATGTTCTAATGGTTTTATGTGAACATAGGAAGGAATAATCAAGTGTTGAAATAGTTTTAACACTTGGGGCCATTGAGTAGTTTCACCCCAGTAGGCAGCTGAGCCTCTCAGCCACTCAGTCCCCTCTGTGGGATGGGGAGACAAGGGTAACATGAAGAAAGCTCATAGGTTGAGATAAAGACACTTGAATTGATAAAGGAAAAGCCACACTTGCAAGCAGAGCAAAACAAGGAATTCATTCACCACTTCCCATAGGCAGGCAGGTGTTCAGCCACCTCTAAGAGAGCAGAGCTCCACCACATGTAATGGTGACTTGGGAATTCAAACACCATCACTTTGGATCTCCCCCCATTCCTCACTCTTTGCCCAGCTTTATATGCAGAGCATGATGTCATGTGGTGTGGAACATCCCTTGAGTCAGTGAGGATCATCTTCCCTGGCTCTGACCTCTTGCTTTTGTGGTGGGGTGAGAAGCAGAGAAGGTCTTGACTCTGTGGAATGCTGTTTGGCAGTAATGAAAACATCCCTGTGCTGTCAACCCTGTGTTCAACACAAATCAAAAACACAGCCTCATACTGTCTACTGTGAAGAAGTTCAGCTCTATCCCCGTGTTTGTTTTTGCATGGCCCCACTACACCCAGCTAAGTATTGTGACATATTGGAGCTCTCAGTTCATTATCTCTTTAGTTTGCCTGCTGGTTTCCTTGCAGTAGTTTAGTTAGGCATCATCTTAAAAAAAATAGAGTAAATCCTCTGAAGTTGTCAAGTAGTTGGTTTGCTGACATATGCAGAAAGAATCAGTTTCTAGACTTCGTATGTAAAATATATATAAAGTTTTCAGAAATATTTGAGACTTTAGGACATATTCTTGCTCTAAAAAGCAAGCTTTGGCTAGGTTTCACACCATTTATATTATTAATTTTAGTATTGCTTTTATTAGGAGTATAGCTGCCTTTTTTAAGTTACATGATCTGTTTACAAAACAAACAATAAACCAGATCATGTTCATATATTTATGATTCAGTGTTCTTTCAGCTTTATTCTAAAACACAAATACCAAAGCAAACCCTTAATTCATTTTTAAATGTCAACAGAAGATACTTTTTGAACCTGTTATAAAGTCCTACAAGTATTTTTAGGTGTAGCACCAGCAACACTTCAAGATAATCAGTTTAGATACATCAGTAGCATAGCTGGTATGAGGGAGACTGTGGATTGTCTTGTAAGGAGGCCAAAGGAACAGTCTGAATCCAGAAAGATTTAGACATGACTTCCTGTATTATCTGAAGTTGCCCACTGGGCCTTTGTTATGTAAAGTCGGTTTATACCTGCTATGAGAAAGCATGGAGCCAGCTTAGATTCAGTGTTTCTTCTCTCCTGGAAGACAGAATTAGGATTAAGGTCAATGTTTGCCTCATTGCTGTGGCAGAGGTTCAGATTCAACAAAGCCGGAGATGAGCCAGAAGTGGTAGGTCCTGAGTACTTTGTACGGACCATTATCTCTATATGGTCTATTATCTCTTTGTACTGCACAATTATCTCTATATGGTCTTCTCACAGCCCTCAACTCTGGAATCCTGATGCAGACATATTTGATCTTGCTCAGTTTTCTGGCTCTCGAGTCCAGTAAAGTAACTGCTGAAAACACAGCTCTTTGTCTTGATCATGAATCATGAGTTAGAATCATGAAGTGGTTTGAGTTAGAAAGGACCTTAAAGATCATCTGGTTTCAACCCCCCTGCCATGATGTATCTAACTCTATGTGCTAGATATGATTCAGATACAGACTGTAGGATTAGCCCAGTATGAACGTAATTGTTTAAATAAAAAGAGTTAGCACAGATTTTTTTTCATGCTTTGCAACTCTGAAGTTTTGAAGACATCTGTGTGTACAGAAGTCCCTATGGCTTGCTGCTGATTTAAGATAGCAATTCTTAGTAAGATTAGCATTTCAGCCTGGCTTTCATGAAGCTGTAGTTTGATTCAGTATTTCCAAGTTATTTCAGTTTAGAACTGAAGACAGTTTGTGTTTCTTCTAGGCAAAAAAAGGTCTCCAGGAGGATGTTTGTTCTTCTGTTGAAGATGTCGATGAGGACAAAGTATGTGTATGCTTTTCAACTGTCTTTATTCCTCAGTAACTTTCATAGGTCCCTTACTGTTGTCTGTCATAGGAATCAAGTATCTGTAAGCAGCCCATTTTCCAGTCTTTAGAAATTTATTAATCTCCTGTTATTTTCAGTCATTTATTTTATCAGAGTTACAAAGTAAATTATTATTTGCATTTCTAAGGACAGCTTAACTATTTTTAGCAGTTAACATTTACTTTTTCAATGGTATAGAATGAGGTGTTTACTTTCCATCTTCTGGAGAAGGTAGATGTTCTGAACTGGGACATGTGGTATTTGAGGTCTCAAGAGTCCAAGCCTGCCTATGCTCTGAGTATGAAATGTTAGTGCTCAGAATTTGTCCCTTTTCAAGTTTCTTTTGAAAACCACTGATATCATTGGGGAAATGTGTTGTGTATGAAGTTTTAAATGGTCTGCTGGCATATTCAGCTTTCTCCAGCCAAGGGAATGATACAGGTATATATACCAAGCAGAATGTTGATTGCTGTCCTAAGTGGATGTAGGTGTAGGAGTAGGCATGTGTGGGAGTGGGGTCAGTGCTTTCTTCTAGGTCTTAGAGCTTCTGTCACACTGCTTTGGAAGTAAAAGTAGGAAGTCGTACATCACTTGTTACTGTTGCTGTAGTGTAGAAAAGTCCTTTCAAGATTTCGAGCCGAACTCAGGGCTTTATTTGTGGTTCATATAGGAATACGGAATTTTCTCATTCAACATATTTAGCAAATTATTCAGCAGGGAGACTGTTGAGGAGATACTGCTAAAGAAATGAGAAGCTGCAGTTAGGAATATTTTTACTCCTCATTTAGAAGGAGCAGGAAAGTTGCTGGAAGATAATAATGCAGGTGTGTCTGTCTTCTTGATAATGACAAATCTAATTTAAAGGGTTTTTTTAACCTAGAGTGCTGATCACTGTCAGCGTTTTCAGTTAATGACATACTCAGTAGTTATGAGGTCCTTGAAAGCTTTGAACAGTGCCATGATCTCTTTCAGGAAGTCTGATGCTTTGTTTTAGGAGTATTGTTCTGCTGTATTCATTTCAAAGCTGTAAGGACTACTTAAACAGATTTTTAGTAGGTACTTTTTAACTTCTGAGAAACAACTCCTTTATGCAGAAACCTTAGTATAGTCTTTAGATAAACCTGTAATTGCACAGCATTCCATGTCTTCCTAGGACAAGGATGAGACTGAAACTGCTAAACAAGTACCGGACTCAGAAGTGTGTGCTGGTAACGGAGTGCCTGAAAGCATTAGATATGATGCATCTGATCAAGAGGAAGATGAGGAAAGTGAAAGCAGACCAGTGGCAATAAGTAAGGAACTTTTATATAGTTCATTGCTCAGTGCTTCCACTGTGGTTTTGACCAGCTAATTTTGCATCAGGATTTGCATGAAGCAGTGCTGTGAAACACCTTCTTTCGCAGATTTTATAGTCAGCCCTTTGTCAGTGAAAGTTTTGCGGTACTGTATTTCCTAGTGTTATGTCAAGGGTTAAATATTCCAATTAGAAGAACTATTTTTTTCATAGTCAATAGATCTGTAAAAATATATTCGAAACAGATTCATTAGGTTATATATCCTGTCTCAGCTTAACTTCAAGTTTCTCAGCCTTTAACCTGAATGATGTGAAAGCTGTGCAAATTTTATGCAGTTTTTCATTTAAATAATGTGGCTTTTTAAAATGTGCTTTTACTTTAAAGCTTGCATATATTTATTTATTTATTGTCCTGGGTTTTTGCCTTACACCAACTACTTCTGGCTTGGATTCCTTTACAATTTACATTCTTTGCACCAACTTTTTTTAGTAACTTTGACATTTCACACCAGCGTGGGTGTTTGTTCATAATACAGCTGATGTGAAACATGCAGATCTTTGAAAATTGAGTCATTACTGTATCTCAGTCTTAAAGAATGTTTTGAAGTAAGGGGTATCATTGCATTAAATTCCTCAACACATTTGGCAATTCAAAGGTGGTTTTATATTGATTTGCCTTTAGGTTTATCAAAAGCAGAAACCCAAGCTCTGACTAACTATGGCAGTGGAGAAGATGAGAATGAAGATGAAGAAATAGAATTTGAGGAAGGACCTGTTGATGTGCAAACATCACTACAAGCCAGCAGTGAAACAACTGAAAATGAACAGGTACAGTCAAAATTGTAAAAGCAGAACAAACCTGTGCCAGTGCCCAGCTTTTCAGTGCATATTTATATGTACCTCATTTTTTCTTGTTGCACTTTTTTTGTACTATTGAAAGTAAAAGAATAATACAAGAAATTGTATGATGCCAGTAGGTGCTACGTGCAAAATGTGGCATTCCTCAGCTGGGTTTATTACAGGTGATGCCAAAGTGAATAGATGGACAGAGACAAAACTAGTGTTTACATCTGCTGTGAGAGAGGAAAAAATGTTAAGCTGCAAGTGAGAAGTTAAACTTTCAAAATAGCATAATTTTAAACCTTTAAGTAGTTCTTTCTCTGTGTTTGCTGAGATCAAGTTCTAATTGGGAGTAATTCACTCTTGTATTCTAGCATGTCTTTTGTCTGTCTTTCCTCTGTTCTGTGATGATTATTTCTGGAACAGTGGTGAAACGTTATTGGGTATGATTGTCATTTCACTGTTAGTTTTCTTAAAATTTAAATATGCGTGACCTGGTTTTGGAGAATTGTCAATTCTTTACATATTAAGTAAGATTGATGATCTATTGAAACTTTGGTTTGCTCAGCAGGTATTAACATTAGGCAAGAATGTAACTGAACGTTTTACTTTAAAGGCTAAAACAGTAGATCTTTTAAGTGGAACCAAAGAATTTACCTGGGACTACTACAGTGAAAAGAAAATGTTCAGATAAAACATGCCTATTAGTGTTAATGACTTTATAAACTGTAGCTGACTACCTGGCAAATAGGACTTGGTGTCTTTATTTCAAACTAGTGAAAAGACAGATTCATGGATCAAGTGTACAATGTGTTTCTGGTTAGTAAATTAGCCAATAAGCTATGAATCTGATCAGTAAAATTTTGTTCTAACTCATTTTTACCTTGCCCAATAGACTTCAAACCAAGAATTGAATAAGGCAAAAAGTAGTGAGATTTTGTCATCAGAACAACAATCTGTTAATGTCAAAGGTAAGCCCTGTATGCGGTAACTGAGAGACTAACACTTCCGTATGAATTTGCATATGAATTTGTGAGAATTGTCTTGGACGGTGCCTGTAATACACGTAATTAAGAGAAAGATGATCAAATTCCATGGA
The DNA here is from genome assembly GCA_013397155.1 of Irena cyanogastra. Taxonomy (NCBI): domain Eukaryota; kingdom Metazoa; phylum Chordata; class Aves; order Passeriformes; family Irenidae; genus Irena; species Irena cyanogastra. Next base: position 411,930 of record VWZV01010737.1, on the reverse strand, counting down.
CTGTCTTTTTCATGGAGCTGTATCAGTTGCTTGGATGTACCTGTGTGGATACTGACACAGTAAACCTTGTAAAGAGGTAACATGGAATAATCTTACTTAGGTAGATGTGGTTTTGATGCTTGATGTGAGCAAGAATTTTAGCTGATTGTTGCAGCTCTTGGCACACAACCGTATCAGAATTAATATGTGTTACACTGTTTTGATGTTTAGATTTGTCTTGTACTTGTTTTTTCTTCTACTACCATTTTACTAGTTATTGAAATTTATATTTTAAATTTTTTTTCTGAGTAATGATGTAACTGATTAAGACTGAAGAAATTATTTTCTATCATAAGAAGGGAGCATTACTGGGTTGTATGAATGTTATTTCTAGTGTAACTGTTGTTATTACCACCTTCTCTGTGTTTTTCTGTTGTAAACACTAGTTTTGTTCTTGGCCTTTTTTTGTAGACTAAAAATCAATATTACAGTGGCAAAATATTAAGGAATTTACTGTTCTGTATTATATCTCCTCATACCTAGAATGAATATTTTATAGCTGTTCACTTAGTTCTGGAAGTTGTTTTCTGCGGGTTTTTTAAAAACTTTTTTCAGTCAGAAATCAAGTCACATACTCTTGTGGGATAAATTGCTTATACTTAAGTGTGTAAGGGTACAAATAACTGATGTTTTACTTCAATCAGCTTTGTGTTGTCTAAGAGACTATAATACATTTTCATTGCTTATTTGGAGCTTTGGATCATAGTTTTTAATAATAATAATAATCATTTTTGTACGCATTTTTGTACCTTCAGAATATTTTACTATCTTTGCCTAGTTAAAATGTAATTCTGTGATTTTAGGTGAACAAGATGTGGCTGCAGCTGTGCATCATTACCTCAGTGTCATGGAGAATACACCAGCTTTAACAGTCAATACCCCAGAATCCTTTATAACAGCCACTGTGAAAACTGAAGAATCAAGCTCATCTTCAGCAGTGAACGAAACTCAAACACCGGGTACCATGTGTGCAGAAAACAAATCTGCTGCAAGTTCTGAAAGCTCCACGGCTGGCAGCCCTGATACGGAGTCACCTGTGCTAGTGAATGAATATGTGTGTATATTTCAGTTAAGATCCATCCAACAGGAAAGATAAACTTTTTTCTGTTTCAGTGTTACTCCTGGTTTGCAGTCTTGTTTTGTTTCAGTCTCCAAATTTGATATGTGCTTTGGGTTTTTTGATGTACTTTAATAGTTTTGGAGTGAAAAGAAAACAAAATAGCACTTCTTAAATACCACAATTTTTATTAACAGGAACCTGGTTCTGGAAATGTAAGTCAAAAATCTGATGAAGACGACTTTGTGAAAGTTGAAGACTTGCCCCTCAAGCTTGCTGTGTATTCAGAGGTATTTTGCTCTTATTTGAGGGATTGTTGTTTAGAATTGCACACCGTAAATGTCTGTTACCCACACAGCAGTAAGAATTATCCAGGATGTTGAGATTTGCTTTTTCTGTTACAAAGGCAGATTTAAGGAAGAAAATGGAAACAGAGGCCCAAACCAAGAGTTTGTCTGATGAATTACTGGATGGAGGTGCAGCTCAAGATCAAGAATTAGTTGGAGATGCCCAAACATTGAAAGAACCTGGTAATTATTTTCTATATTCTGCACATGTATTGGGAAAGCACTTTGCAATGATAGAATTTAAATATTGCTGATTGAAGTAAGCAGCTATCATGGTGCTATAAAAATATTTGGTTTTGTTATCATGCATTTGACCGTGTTGGACAGCAAGATAAAATCTCTACATATCAATACATCTCCCTTCTATATACTTTTTAGATTCTGTGGCTGGTAAAGTCATAAAAATTAACATATTTAAAGTGCATGTCACAACATAATGGTTTTGAAATGTATTCAAGTGGAGTAGTATTTTTGTTTCTTGTTACACAAGCTTAGGTTTAATAATACTGTTAATTATAATTGCTATTATCTGATTTAATAACACTCAGTAGAATTTCCTGACAGACTGCTCAGTGCTTTTGTGATTGAAACTTTATGCAGATACAAAAACTTAATGATAATGCAGGTCAGAGAAAATGTTGGGTTTTTTCTATAATATTGTGACAAAATTACAGTATTAAAGACTTCTCTTTTATTGTTAGACTTTAAATTCTCCAGTGGATTGTGCAGTAATGGCCTATATAAAGGGCATGAACTGGGTATTCTGATAGTAGCAGTTTTCTGCTAATGTGCCTCCTTCCAATTCCTCAAATAGTATAAGCTGATGAACCTGCTTTTTATTTAATGCATTTGCAGTTTTTTTTAATGCATTACAGTTTTTCCAGAACACAGTGTGAGGAAAGGTGCATCTTTCCTTCCATTTCGGTCACGGCCTGTTCAGTATTCTGCTTGTCACAGCTCTGCCAGCACAAGCCTGTTGTGCCCATTTGGTGGATACTGATGCCCAGGCCTGCTGTGGGAACAGTCTGACCAAGAATGCCATGCTGCACCAAAGCTGTAGCTAGCTCTAAGCCATTCTTAAGCTGTGTATGGGGGGGTGGCTGTAGCTGTTCAAGAATGCTTGTGAGGATGAAATAGTAGTTGAAATGTGGTCATGAGCTGTTTGATACCTTGTAGATGTTAGACAGTGATTTTATTCTTATTTTACAGAAACTTTTGGATCTCAAAATGCATAAGAATTACCCGAAGATGTCTGCATTTATAAACTCTGTGTATACAAATGCATATGGAAGATCAGCACTAATTTCCCAGAATTCTGGAAGTGTATAAAAATGTAAAATTTTTAACACTGCCTCTTAGGATAGGTATGTGATCTTCTGCCTGTGGCAGTTTAAACAGCTGGAACTGAATCCACTTCTATTCAGTTTTGCTGCACTGTTCTTTTCCTGTCTTAATTTTTTATTTTGTATTGTGACTTGTTTGGTAATTTTAAAATTGTTCAAAATGGTAGTTTTAAATAAAGTTTGGACTTGTCCGTAAATTTTCTCTTTTGAAACATTTTCTTTGGCTTACAAGCTGTTATGCTGAGTTTGTTGCCAGAAGTTTATTGACTTGTTGGCATGCTTGTAGCAGTTTGCTCTTCTCTTACAAGAAACACTGCTGATTTTCCTGGGACAAGAAATTCTCCAAGTTTCTTGCATCTTCTGAAAATACAATGTATAGAACAGTACATACCTACATCTTGTCTTTATAGCCTAGAGTATAACTTGTCTGTAACGAGAAGTTCCTGTTCATGGCCTGTGGAATTCTTTTCTATCAGCACATTTATCTGAGGTGAAGTTGAATACCCCAGGTTTGTAGTTAACTGCAGAAACCAAATGTATTTTTCTGCATTTGTTGAATCCTTTTGATGTTCAAAGGATTAAACCTGTCTGAAAATGTTAATATCTTTTCATAGCTAACACTTAAAATTGCTACAGTTGAAGGTCTGGAGAATCTGTCCTAAAGTGTTTGACTTTAACTGTAGTTTCCTAAACTTCATCACAATGTTTTTAAAAAACAGTTGAAGTCGGTGCCTCCTGGAGTCTCATGGTAAAGGTAGAATTACAGAAAAGTAGATTGGAAAATTTGTTCAGTTTTGTTCAGAGTTGCTAATAACACTAAGTTTTAAAACTGAGCTAGAAGAACCTTATTCAGCAGACCTGCTGCATTATAAAGATCCTGTTTACCTTAAACACAAGGCTTTTCTGAAAGTAGTTAAAAAGCACTGGGCATCTTTAATTCAGGATTGTGTTGCTTTTGAGGTTAGGATGATAATATGGCTATATACTGTGGGAGACAGTATAGTGATGGTGAAGCCTAAATATTCTTGAAGTTTAAATAAAATGAGATTGTAATTCTTCTGTGATTTTATTTTTTTCTAGTTTCTTTGGACTGTCTCTAGGTTTGTGAATGAATTTTGAATTGGCAGATTATGGTTACATGCCTCTCATGTCCAAGGATAAAAGTAGATTAGCAAAAGGTTTGAAGATAGTTATTTGGCAGGCTTTAAACTGGTGGTACTACTGTAGGCAGAAGAAACGTTATCATTTTGAGGACCTAGAAAATACATTGTGACAAAGGCAGACCTGTTAAACTGAAACAATCAAACTTCTAATTAGCCCAAGAATAACTCAGACCTAAAAGAGGACATTTTTTTATAAAGTAGAGTGATAGTATGTCTGCAGATACGAAATAAGGCTAGTTTATATGTTGAATCATTAAATTCTAAGCTTAAGAAAGAGCCTGAGCACACCCCATTCCTGAATTCTTGTGCTGTAATGATGGGTTTAACCCCAGCCAGCAACTGATCACCAAGCAGCTGGTTGCTCACTCCCCAGCCAGTGGGCTCAGCAAGAGAAGTGGGAGAGTGAAAACAAAATTATTCATCCTTGAAAGATTAATTAATAAGGTAAAACAAAAGCTACACATGCAAGCAAAGCAAAATGGCAAGAAGGTGTTAAGCCACCTCTAGGAAAACAGGGCTCCATGATGCATAATAAGGACTAGGGAATACAAATGCCATTACTCCAACTGTCCTGTTCCTTCTTCTTTGAGCTCTGTATGCTGAGCATGATGCCCTATGGTGCAGAATAGTCCTTTAGTCAGTGTGGGGCAGCTGTCCTGATGGTGTCCCCTCCTAACTGTGCATCCCCAGCCTTCTTGCTGGGGGCAAGGGGTGACAAGCAGGAAAGTCTGGACTCTGTGCAACTGCTGCTCAGCAATAAGGAAAACAGCTCTGTGGTATCAACACTTATTTTCAGCACACATTCGAAACAGCTCCACAGCAGCTACTGAACAGAAAATTACCTGTCAGAACCAACACCATCTGTACACAAAAAATGCATTGAAATTGTATTTCTTTGGTCATACCTTCTCTCTACTGTTTTATTGTGGAATGGTCAACAGGGACCTCTTGAGCTCATCTTGTGCCAGCAGGGCCACTCAGAGCTGTTTGCCCAGACTGATTTTTGAGTATTTTCCTGGTGGAAGACTACCACCTCTCTGGGCAACCTGTGCCAGTGTTTGTCACTCTTACAGTGAGGTGTTCCTCGCATTCAGGGGGAACTTCCTGTATGTTGCTTTGTGCCCTTCTAGCCTACTTTAATTATCCCTTGCTCAAGCAGTAGAACTGCTGATTAAGTTGAACTCTCACTTATGCCTAATGCCAGTCCTTCTACTTACATAGTTCATTTCAAGCAGAATTTGTTTCTTGGTTAAAAAGAACACTGGTGAGTATGGGAGTGAGATGGGAGAAGCAGAGTCTTGTGATTGATACATTGCTTGCTCTCTTACTAATCTGGACCAAAATGAAATGTTATATTTTACTGTCCAATGCCCCTTGCACAGTTCACCACTCAAGACAGTTCTGTAGTGCCCTGAGTACAAAGAATTGGAAAAATTACTCTTAGGATGAAAGTTCAGAGGCCAGAGTTACTTCTCATCTATAACTAATGCAATTTAGTAACAGCTCTTCCCTTAAGAATAGGTTGCTGTGTGACATCTGTCCTTTACTGTTGTACAGTGAGTGACCTAAGAAACCAGAGGAACACATGTATGGAATGAAACCAAGTCATACTGGATTTGGACTCATTTTCACTACTGGAAGTAACTGTTACTTCTGGGACAGAGGTGGAATAATTTTATTTCTTATTATAGATTGCATCACTGCTTTTCAAATGTTATTTTAATCAGAGCCAAATGTATTCCGAAATGAGTCATGCTCCAAAACTAATTACATCATCCACAAAGTCTAAGCATTACAACAACAAACAACACTTGCTGTGGCTGCAATGGTACTATTTGAACTGTAGTTACCTACTACAGGATTACCATCTTGCTTAAGAGCAAGTTCAAACAAAACCCTTCAGTGGTAAACTTTGAAGAACATAAATCAGAAGCCTTCCCCCATTCTATACAAGGTTGGATATTGCTACAGTAGTAGTTACTCAAAGACAGACTGGAACATTTCGTGTCCTACTTTTATGTAAATGTCTCTCTCTTCCTTTGTCATGAGAGACACAAGCTCTGGGTTTTCACTAACTTGCCCATATGAACAGGGCTGGCCCGCTACCATTAAAATAGGACCCAGAGTTTCCTGTTCCTCCTCTTGTTCAAAGTTGCTGCCTGCTACTTTCATTTCTGCTTCTCTTGAGTGCTTGGCATCCTCTTCAAACTCACTGCTATCACTGTTTGATCCATGCAGTTTGCTTTTGACAGCAGTAGCCTGGTCTTTGCTAGATGATGACTTTGATTCATGAATCAGAAGAGTCTTGATGATTTCATTGTCAGTGACAGTTTCTTTAACATTTTCTTCAGTTTTGTCAGAAGCATTTACTCCTAATAAACAATACTAAGTGTTACAGGGATCAGTCATTTACAGTTATCACAGGCATCCTGTGATGATTTTTTTCTACTCTGGATCTTTTTTATCCACACTAGAATTTTCTTGAAAGTACAGACATTTCTGAGAGCTTTCTATTGTAAAGATTACCACTAAAATTACTGCATGGCTAAAGCCAGAAGTTTTAGGGCACACCTGACCTCTGGCTTTAGGAATATAACCTCAATCAGTCTTAAAACTAGATTTTGGAAACTAAGGTCTGATAACCACTAATACAGACTTGAAACATCACCTTCTAAACCAAGCTCACTATATTTTCAGTGGGAAAGCTGTATTTAACTGCACTAAGGCTGCAGAATTAATTTGTGATTCACTAAACTTACCAACACTATTGTTGGTGGCTGTTGCTGCTCCTTCCACAGTGCTCTGTGATAACCAGATGGGTTGCTTTTCTGTTATTTTTTCTCTTCTTTTCTTCTCATGCTTTGAGTCTTGTATGTCAATAGTTAAGTTTTGGGTGTATGTAAGGCCAAAATCGGAACTTCTGTGTGCCCATTTTTCAGGGCGGCTGCAGGATTCCAGCACACTTGAGCCCAGCTTTGGATCAAATCTGCATGAGGTGTCACATTTTGAAGAGGTAGAATTCAGGCAAGAACCCTCCCCAGTTCCCACTAAAAAAACCTGAACAACAATCACAAACAAACGCCAAACACGTCTTGTCAGCAGACTAGCTTTAACAAGTGCTCTAATAATTTACATTCCCTTTTACCTCTCAGAGACAAGTGGTTCTGAACCATTGATTTTTGCAAGGTCTCTTCAGTAGTGCATCTCTGGATGAAGCACACTGATAGAGAAATATTACTTCCTTATAGAAAAGGCTATGAACATTAGGTGAAGGAGTAATCTGGGAAATAAATTACTTATAAAAATCCATCAAAAATTAAGAAGGTATAGCAATAATTTAGGATGCCTTAGATATTACAGACTTCTTCATTAAACAGCTGACTGTACTGAACAAAGCAGAAAGGAGTACCTAGGCTGCAAGTTCAGTATTTCAAAGATTTTACAACTGTAAAGTTGTTGGGGGGATTTGCATTGATCAGCAGTTCTAGGGTGATGTTCATACCTATCTGATAGTTCTGGTATTTCTGTTGGCTGAGGCTCCAGCAAGTCATAGGGCAGCACAATATCTTCGGTCTCACGCAGCAGCACAAAGATAGGCTCGATCTGCTCGTTGAACTTCGCCAGCAGCGTTCGAGTGTCATGCTTCGGAAACGCTGAGCCATCTTCCTCTACTTCTGTGTTGCAGTAAGTGCAGCGAAAAGTCTCTGCAACATTTTCCAAAGTGGGAATTCTCATGTTCATAGAATGCAAAAAGATCAGCAGGATATTGTTAAGCAGCCCGCAGCCTGGACATTTACCCAGACATTCTGGCTTTATCCATTTGTTCACATTAACTAGGGGAACTCAATTCCACAGGCAAACTTGAAAAAATACTGGTATTATACACTTGTTATGCAAGTGAGAAATGTCTCAGGAGAGAAATTTAAGCTGGATAGACATGCCCTATCATTAGTTTATTTTTTTTTCTTCTCCAGTCTCATATTCTCAGTTCTTAATGTAACCGAAAACATTTTCAAGCATAAGTAGCATCTGGTTTTAGTTGTTCCAGAGTTAGAGTCAAGGCATATGCCAAAACCCCATATTTATGTCTTCAGGAAAACAAACAAAACTTCAAGCTTATTCTGTGAAAATATATCATCAGCATCAATGCTTGCATTTCAGTAACTCAACAGAGTCCCTCCATTTAGACGAAAGGGAAGATTTTGCTAACTGGCTGAACACAAATTTCACCATTGGCATTTCAGGTTAGTCATTTATAAAGCTCATTCTGCCTGGCTCTGGCATCCTTTGCAGATCCCATGACCCAGATGTCAGCACAGTAGTTGTGTCTGAGTAATGTATTCCACTATGATGCCATTTTGACTAATTTTGAAATAATACTCTATTTAGTTATTTTGATTTTAGAGAAGAAAAATCCACAAGCTCTGACACCACTTCTGCTGTGGATGTGTGTTGACTCATGAGGACCCTGAACTTCCCAGCCCAAGAGTGACAGAACAGCTCTGCTCTGGTGCCACTGAGCTGCAAGTTGCTTGTTACAGAAGGTGACTGCAAATAGTTTTACTCATCTTGTCCAACTCATCCATCAGAAGGATTGACCACACAAATGGATTAACTAAGAGATTAAAAACAGCATAAAGACAGTACTGTGTTCATATTTCCGTATGAGGAAGCGAGACTCGCAAGACTTGGATGAGGTAAGATTACTCAACCAGGTTCAAAGCAAAGCTGGGGCCGGCAATCTAATTCTCAACCCCAGCTCGTACATTCAAGATTAATCTTCCTTTTGTTTGGCTTGTTCTACAGAGGCAGCACTTCTTACCCTCACCTCCCGGCATCCCCTGTTTCAGACCCTTGTCCACGAGCAAACAAGAAGCATATTCTAACAAACATGCTTTTATTTTATTTCACTTAGGAAACAATTTTGTGCTATCAGGGTTGTTCTTTAAGACAACAGCAAATAAGCAATATAAGTAACACACCTGTAAATGCATCAAAGAGCTGATTGACTTCAAGGTCCGTGTACGTGCTAGAGCAAGATGGGCATTTAAAAGAGGATCTGGTAGTTGAATCCCGCTCATCCGCTTCTATTTTCCGGCGTACGTGATCCAGTTTGTATTTTACCACATCCACCAGCACCTTGTAGTTGATGTAATAGTAATTGTGCCTCATGCTCTTGCCGTTAGGCCCCGTTTCAACTCGCATCCGCAGCTTCACCAGCTTGTCCGCCTTGAGCGCGTTGAGGACAGCGCGCAGCTGCTTACGCTCGTACTTGAGCAGCTGTAACAGGTCCTCCTCCTTCACACAGGGGTAGCGGATCAGCATGTCCAGGGCCAGGGAACACTCCACACCATAGAAACCACGCACTATGTATTTGGCCAGGCGCTTTAGGGCTGCCGGCACCTCGCTGGGAACATTTTGCTCCTCCATCAGGAGCTGAACTGCTGTCAGTGGAGAAGTGCTGTACAACAAAGAGAAGGGATGTGAGCTGCAGCAAACCCTTCGTAGCCTTCACAGGCATGTGTAAAACATGTAATTTGCTGTGCTGCACTTCTGCAAGTTTTCACTGAATAGAGGAATGTAAAATCCTTATGGGGATGGGGAAGGTATTAATAGGTATCAGAAACTGTCTAATCTTGAAGTACAATGGTTACCCCTGAAATACTGATAGCCTCTTGTTTAAAAATCCTTTGTGTAAAAAAAATGTGTAAAAAGAAGATACCTAGGAAAATGTATTACAGAAAGTTCATAATCCTCCCAGAAGACATCAAATTTAACTTGCATGTCTAGGTCTGCCTGTTTGCATTCACAATCAGCCAGGTAACAGCAGAAGTAAAAGTAAAGCCTTCAAAAATAAAGCTCAGGACAAGAAATCTTAGTTGAAACTCTATCTGCCTTAGTGGCAAAGCCAGAAGAGGCATTTGAGCACCTGTTCAGATGCTCTTTGTGATATTTCTTCTGGCTGCTGTGATCAGACAAATATTTTGCAAAGCTGGGGCAGGATGCTCCAAGTTATCTGGTCCTCAGCACAGGTTATTTGGCATAGCACGTTTTGTCCCTTAGTGCTCTTCTCATCCAGAAGTAGGACTTCTGGCCATATTCCTAATCTCATTGACAAGAATGTAACTAATTTTAATCAGTCCAACTGTCCTAACAGTTTCTTACCTGTAAGGAGGGTGAAAAAGAAAAATGAAGATGTGTTTCAACAAAGCTACATCCCAATTCCCTTCTTTGAGGCATGTTAGTAGAATTTGACACGGCTGCCTCTAGCCAGATTGTTTTGCAGTGCACAGCCAGAGTACTGGTGTAGGCACTGGGTCAGGAGCTGGGAAGGTAGAGAATGGCAAGGTATGGCACACTACATCCAGCCCTGGCACCCACTGCACAGGGTGGTGAAGCTCCAGCTCAGCTAACTGCATATTGCTATCAGAGCTTCCAGTGAACCTTTATCAGAAATCCTGGTTAAACAGACAGAACCACTTGCACTAGCCTAGTACTTGGGCCATAATTAAATTTGCACTTCACAGGGTGCACCTTATGGAAAACAAAGGCAACAGAAACCTGCTGGTCTGAGTCTGGAAACCCCAAAGGTGATAGCACCTAAATACAGCTGACCTAAATTTCCTACAGGAAAAGCGAGGGAACACTGGAATGGGCTGTCCAGGAAAGAGGTTGAGTCTCTGTACTTCAACAGGACAAGAGCCAGAGCAGACTGACTTGGCTTTGAGAGTAGTTTTGCCATGAGAAAGGGACCAGATGGCCTCCAGATCCTCCTCCTAACCTAAATTCTTCTGTTCCAAGACAGTTAAAGTTAACAACAGTAAGGAGTGAAGCTTTGGCAATGTCAGTATGTTCTTTGACAACCTCTCAGACAAAGATCAGCATTTCTGTGCTTTTTGACAAAAGCCTTCATGAATAAGCACTTTTTAAAAGTTGCTCTTTTTGTTGTTGTTATTGCTTTTGTTACTCTTTCACTTCTCCTTTGCCCTCATCCTCAAAAGGGGCTTAACAAATTTAATCCACAGAAAAATATGCTAACTTATGCTTCTCTTTCTTCCTCTTTCTGGACTAATTTTGAACTTTTTTCTGTGCAGTGCTTTATAGTTAGCAGTAAGGAAAGGAGAGACAATGTCCTCAGCCAGTTCCAGAGAAGAGTAGCTTGGCTTTGAGTGTCCTCAGGGAAGCACTCTAGAGAGCACTGAGCCTTGTCCTTCCACACTGGGCAGAATGGAGGCACTGTAGCTTCCAGTACAGGCCCAAAGGAAAGCAGCCACCATGGAATTCTGCAGCCCAGCCCTGCTGAGGAGCACCAAGGACAGCCCCAGCATCTGTATGGGAAGTATTACCACTCATGTATGTTGGTCTGAGATACATCTCAGAAAGGGCTGGGGTGCCTTCTACGTGAGTTTGTGTCATATGATCTCCAGCTGGGTTGTGGCTGTGTTAAACAAAAGAACAAAACTGTTTCTTCATCTAGTTCTTGGCTAATATGTCAGCAAAATGCTGACACTTAAAGGACTGGTATTAGGTACAGCTCTCATGACTCTTTTTTTCTTACACTAAGTCAAATACAGAATGAAATTATTTCCAAGGGAGTGTGATAAGTAGGTAACATCCCTAGGGAAGAAGTAGGACCTGACCCATAAGCAGGAGGTTTGCTGACCTATTAATGCTCTGGATGACTCCTTAGCTCAGACTGGCACTGCGTACTTGCATCTCTGAAGCAAGCACTACTCTGAAGTGTTTCTGAACAAGTTGAAAGCTTGTCAGGTCCAGTCTTACAACCGTGTAAAACAGACATGGGAAAAACCCCCAAACAACCAAACACACAGAAACCCCGCAAACTCCAGAAAACCCCACCACACTCATACAACAGAGCCTAACCTTCCCCCGTGCCATACCTAAACACATACTTTAAATATCATGAACATACTCTGGGATACAAGTGAGCAGATTTTTTAAAAAACAAATCCATAGAACACACTGTCTGTTTGCAGGGGAACTTTAAATATGCAGCCTTTGGTTCAAGAGAAAAGGAAATGGCTTTCTTTTACAAAAATGACTGAATTTGACCTGAAAAAGAGACATTCATGGAAAAAACAACCCCCTTAAGAAATATTCCTTTAGGCTACAAAAGAATAAAATTTGGGTGTATTTTGTAATAAAAACTACTTAAAATAAAAACAGGGGGAAGCTTTTTCTACTGTGCTCTATGTGACATTTTATTTCTCCAATCCAATCTGAAAAACCTCTCAGCCATTGAATCACCCAATTTGAAATCTCGCAGTTCATAAAAATGACTGATTTTTAAAAGTTATTGTGTAGTTTTCAGTTGACAGGCAGCAGTTCTCTTTTGCGAGAAGCTAGATACCACCCTTACCAAGGAAAGGAGCAGGAAGTGTGTAGCCCTCTGCGGCAAGAAGGGCTTTAAACAGAAATCTGCTCTGTAGCTGAGCTACAGTCTGTGTTAAGGAGATAGGTATTCTTCTACTCATGTAGATTTCCCCCCGCTTTTTTGCTCCCCCCAAGCTGATAGCATGTGTGGAGAAGATATTATAGAAGTCAGAGTTTAACTTTGAACTTCCTCTGCTTTTAAAATATTTATTTTTATGAGGATAGGAGCTACCTTGTTATTACATTTATTATTTTAAAACTGATTCAATAACTTAGATGTTTGAGTGGCTCTTCTGCTTACAGTTTATATGGAGCCATTCCTGCAAGCAGAAACTACATTTATGATCCCCTTTTGCTGTGGGAAACCTATGCAAAGTTGCTTGTTGTGCCAGCAGGCAACTATTAAAAGCAGAATTTCAAGTCAAGAGGCATCACATAGAGCAAGTTCTGCAAGGTTTCTCTGAAGCCAGTTGCTTAATTAACTTTTTTTTTTGAGCTGATTGAGAAGACAAAGTATCAATCTCACAGTTTAAAAGGCAATAAACTAGAAAGATTTGGTAGGATTTTGTCAGACTTCATATAACCCTATCACTTACAAAACAATTAAAAACCTTATCATTACCTCTCTTGTATGGGCAGAAATCTTCAGGCTGACGTTGTAGAGAAATTGCTCCTTTCCTAAGAGATCCAAACAACTGCAAAACAAGCTTAAGTATTTCCCAGCCTTTTCCTAGACCTATCTGTGATAAGCTCTAATCATCACCCAGCTGGTGCAAGAGCACCCAAATCACATTTCATTAGCAATTGAATGAGTTCAGCCTTAAATACGTTGTGTCATGATGGAGCTATAAATCTTATTGCTCCGTGAAATCCACCTACAACAGGCAAGGACTGAAAATGTGACTGCAATCTTTGATTAGTGTTTTCATTAGCATAACTTTAGAAGACTAAAAGTAACATCACCATTAATTCCTTTTGTTGTTGTTGTTGTGAACCAAGTACTTAGGATAAGTAATTTACATAATTTGTTTAGAAGCTTCCAGAACCAAACTGAACTGGAAATTTTAATATCTTAAAGGAAAAACTGGAATGTTTACTAGTTCCCATATTTTTACTTATTAATCCTTTTAGATGGTTTATGTCTTCAAAAGGAAAGAGAGAGCAATTTTTCACTGTACCTTTCTAGAAGACAAAGTTATGGATACTACTTAATGGATTAGATATCTCTGTTTAAAGACAAGGTTGAAATAAGGTTGCCAGACACTGTACAGTACAGGGTTGAAATACTGAATTCTATTAGGATTGCAATCATCACATTTCATCTCAAATCTCTGCCTCTTTCAGAATTTTTTTTTAATATATGCACAGTGGAGGCTGGTGTTTTGACTTACATCTCCACTGTACATGTTGCAGCACGTATTGTGCTTTTGTTACTGCTGTTTATTGCTGGATTTCTGAGTCTCTGACTTAGCAAGCATGTGGGTCCACTGAGGACTCAAGGTGTGGATGTTTGTCTGCATAGGACAGATTGTGGGACTGGCATCTGTAAATGTCACTACAGAAGGTGGTGCCTCTGAGAATTGGTGGATAACAGAAAAAACCCTCATATTTTAACAGCTGTAAGCAGGAATTTAGATTCAAAAACTTCAAAGGTTTGAGACTGCTTTTTAGAAACTGCAAGAGGTGACTGTAAAAAAAAACCCCTGAGATTAGCTCTGGTCTTACTTGTAATTTATAGTAGCAGAGATTGGTTTCATTCCTTATGCTGAGAAAAATTCTGCTATTGCTCTTTTTTTTTTCCCATCAATAAGAATCCACTTGGCAGATACTCAGAGCTGAGAAATATATTTGGCATAAATCTTCAACTGCAAACGTGGAATGTCCAGAGGGTAAAATTTAAGAGCTATACCTCATTCCATATAGTGGTTCTTGACCAGGCTCCTTTGTTGTCATGTTACACTGGAAAAAGCAGGGGAGCAAGACTGCTTGCTGCTGCCTGCTGGGTTTAGTCTGTGGGAAGTGTTTACAGCAAACAATTCCTGTGGGTTTCCTTGCCCAGTAGTTTGAACAGGGAATGTGTCTTGTAACCTCAGAGCTGTAATTCCTGTTACAGCCCTCAGCCTGCATGTGGAAGCGTAGAACCCAATGACAACAAAACAGCTTTCTAAATTAAGGAGAGTGATGGTGTGGCTGGTAACACTGCTTTCAGAAACAGGAAATGGCTGTCACCTGTCATGCTGTGGCTGACAACTCCTTTGGCAAGGACAGCTAACCCCCATATAGCAGACACAGGTGCTGGCTCAGCTCTTCACACTCAGAGCCAAGCCAAGAAAAAAAAAAACCAAAAAAGGAAGTGTTGTATTTATTTAAAAACATAAAGAAGGTATTTCAGACTGCAGGTAGCCCTGGCACCAAGGGCCGTGAGAAGCAGGATTTGTGCTGGTATGTTGTTGTGATATTGTGTAACACAGACATTATTGAAAGTGGGAGCTTGAGATGGGGATAGGCAGAGTCACTCACTTGGCTTCCTTTCAAACCCATTTGGGTAGCTGGGATGTTTATCTGGAATGATATGGCATGTACTGCACTTGCAGGCTACTTGATAGAAAGGAGGCAGATAATCAACTGAGCAGTCTCAGGAGGAAGAAATAAATATAGACCCTGATCTGGAGTTGGAGGAGAAAATTAGTGGGTTGCTGCTTTGGGGGGCAAAGGTATAGGGAAGATCTTCACAAAGCAAATGTGGTATGCTTGACCCCTTGGCAGAGCAGAGGCTGGTGCAGATGGCACCGTGGGAGGTTGTGGTGTGCATCTCGAGTAAACAGGATCTGTGTCAAGTTCCTTTATTGTCTCTCTCACACAGATGCTTGGAATCCACAATCTGCTGTATCTTTCATTCTCCTCAGCAATTAAAATCTCGACCAGTCTAGCTCAGACACTCAAGCACTAAAAATAAGAAAATGCCAGAATCATAGTAAGTACTTGTATGTAACCTGCTGCCCTGTGCTCACAGGGCTCTTAATCACACAGTCACATCTCTCTTCTTTTTCCCTGTGCTGGCCCTTTCAAAGTCAATGCCTCAGCCAACATGGGAGTGTCTATGTTCAGCATGCTCTGAGCTCTGCTTATTTTGTGAACCATGCAAACCTTGCATTGAAGTGATTAATTTTTTTATCAGTTTCCCTTATGGTGCTCTCCCCCAATCTTTGAAGGCTTGCTGGGGTCAAACTACATCAACTTTCTTTGACAGCTTTAGACTTTTTGCATTAGTTGATCTTCCTGATAATGAGAAAAGTAAGGGAATATTGTGCCTGTGTTAGGTATGAAGCTCTGACATACAGAGTTTGAAATCAAGACTGCTGGATAGTTTTGAGAGCCTCAGCGGAGATGTAAAAAAATTAGGATTCACTTTACAGTATTTTATATGATTGCAGCATAGCTCCCACTGTCCTTATTGCCTTTGCAATCAGTACTTCCAAAATACTACCACAGACTGGGTACCAGCTAGACACCACAACCTACTGCCCGTGCAGCACCTGGCAGAACTGGGGTGAGAGTTTAGGGGATCCAGTAGATTCTGAGATGTGTCTGGTCTGTAACATCATCCCTTCTCTTGCAAGAGATGTCTTGAAAACTGGAACAAGTTTGTCCTTTGTTATGCCATTCTCACTCTTCACAGGAACATAGCCCATCCTATGTGAGAGAAACAAGAGGGCTCTGGAAAGGGAATTTTGGGATCATACAAAGAGACTGTATCTGATTCGAAAAGAAAGGGGAATGAATGGCTTCTATGCTTCTGGCCACTTCACAGCCTGAGTATATGTCTAATACAACTTATCTTGATTTTAAATCTGAAGAACAGTTGCTTGAGATAGTATGTATTTTTAATCCAATATTCTTTTCTTAAAGAATCAGTTTAGATCTACTGTCTCTCAGCATAATTTGAAAACAGATGGTAACAGCAGTTGCTGCAGATGAGGAGGCACAGTTTGGTTGGGGATTCAGCTGACACCAAAGGAAGGGTCAGTAGAGGAGCATAGTGCCGTTGCTAGATCTTCGTAGCCTGCCACTACTGTCTGTCTTCTTCTGCTGTTTTACTTCTCTTTCCTCTGACATTTCCTGAAACTCTCTCCTGCTCCTTTCCCTTTTTTTTTTCCCCCTTCCCTGTTTTCTCCTTTCCATCCAGTCGTATTTGCTTTTTTCCCACCTGGTTCGCACAGAAGGCATGAAGGTTCATGGAGCTGGATATGGCTGTCTTAAGAAAACTGTTTCCACCTCTCAGGGGCCGGTGCAGGTACACCTCTTGCAGAAATGCAAATGTAGCATTTCGGAAACTAAGCTGATGCAAATTATATGTAACTACTCAAAGGTTTAAATACTGGCAATTCAGATGGTGGGTGTAGCCTGAGAAAAGACTATGTCTAATCCAAACACCTCCGGGTACCTGAATTAAAGTTCCGCTTTAAAAACAAGACGGCAATGCAGCACTTTGCTACAACTCAGTGCTTGTGATCTAATCTTTTTTAGTGCAGACAAAAAAAATATTTCTTACTGAGATGACCCATCTTCACTGAAATATAAGGAGGAAAAAACCTAGGGATTTTTTTTTTCTACACTGTGTATCTGCCAGATAGAGAAAACTCAGCAAGTTTAAAAGGAAGACAAGACTAATAGTACACAACATTAAGCAAAGCCTAGAGTTACCTTAACAGAATCTCCAGCAGAGGCAGTCTCACTACTGGGATCCTTCTATGGCTCATATGTAACCCTTGAGCTAGGAGAACAAACTTTGCAAAACAGATTAGACTGAGATTGTCCTATATACAATTAAAGTAATTCAGAGCTGATTCACTGTAGATCAGAAAATGTCCTAAGTATAGTGCTTCTTGATATGTAAACAGGCTACCTCCTTTTTAATTATTGTCCTCTCCAGTACATAACTGTGTGGGAGCAGACATAGTTACAAAGGACCTTTTAAAATCTTTGATTCTGCCAAGTTACAGTGGTCTGAAAAACTGGTAGGCAGAGCTCGAGGAAACAACCACATGATCTGCTTGGCTCTAGATAACAGCCTTTGGCCAACTGGTATGTTCAGTTTCCAGACTCTCTTAACTGTCAAAGGCAGCTTCTCACAAAATGCATAAATATCTGCAGTTTCCTTCCCAAGGCAAAGTGTGGCTTGCGCCACTTCTTTGATTGAGCATTACTCCTGGCTCATCTTGTTCTTCTGGTCCAAAGGAAGAGAGGTTTTACTGCTCAGAGAGGTTGGGTGTGCCCTTGTCACTAACAGTTCTGGTCCTCCAAAAGCAGAAGAGTTCATCTGATGATCCATGCCATAAGCAGCATCTTGCCATAAGCTGCTGTTGCCAGCCACTGAGGTGAAAGCTTTTTCTTGGCATTTCTTTCTCCTTGCACCCGTAGCCCAAAGAGCTGGCTGTATGAAAGCAGGACACGTGCTTGTGCTGGGAGGAAGGAATATTTTGTTGTTAACTGTAGAGCCTGCCTGAAGCTCTCACCTGCTTCTTTTCCACCTACTCTCCATCATGCCTGCTCACTCCAGTGAAAATATTTTCTCTGGCTGTTTTTTCCTTGCAGATATTTGCCAGGACATCTATGGGCCCTCCTCTGGAGTTTTGCTTCTAAGTAAAGCCTTGACTTGTAATTGACTCTAAACCAAACTCACTTGCAGGTGTGTCCCAGAACTACTGCTTGATTTTGATTAAGATTCAAATTCCTACCTTCTCCTGTCCTCATTAGCTGCCAAAATTTTGCTTTTTTAACATGGGAGATGACATTCTTTCTTCCTCTGAAATGGCATGGGGCTTCACTGCATGGGTTCCTGAAACCATAAAGGTGAAAAATTTTCTTGGGAAACTGACTTTTTTTCTTTTTGCATTTACATTCCAGCACCCAAACAGCTTGGTCTCTTCTGTAACACCTTATTTAATCTAGTTTACAGTAAACTGGATTAACTCTTTGTACTTACATAAACAGTAAATCTGCTAGAAGCTAAGACTGAGGCTGGTTTTTCTAGAACTAGGCTATGCAGTAATAATCAAAAATTAAGTATGTTCTTCTTGTTGCTCACATATTGACTTTTTTTTGCAAAAATGTGATTGTTTTTCACAACAGAATTTAGAAAGCCGTATAAATCTCTTATGTAAACTTGAAGAGAAAAATATATATGGCTGGTTACTTGACCTGGGAAAAAACTAAACATAAAAAAAAGTTATCAGACCACCCCCTCAGTGTTTGTGAGGTATCTCAATTATGTGTGCAGCAAATTAATATGAAAAAAACACACCCATTGTCATTGTGCCTTTCTATGTAAAACAAAAGGCAGCAAAACGAAATCCCAACGTTGCAAGTAGCTGCAAACATTTCTTCAGTGAAATGGTCTTAGCTTCCATCACAGCGCCTAGAGCAGCAGCAGCAGGGGGAAGGCAGTAAACTGACATTAAAAATAGGTATGTCTATCTGTAACAGATGCAAATTAAACTTTTTGTCTGGCTTAAGAAAACTTTCAGACTTTACAGGGGAACATTAAATCAATAAGCAATTAATCACATTCATCACTTTTTGTATATTAAGGCAGACAGTAAGACAGTTGTTGGGGGTTTTGTTTTTAAATAGTTTTGTTTATTTTACTCAATAGAAGCATGGGCATTCAGGCTGTGGACAGACATCTATGGAATTTAGCTGTCCTTTTGCAATTGTAAAGCAATTTAAAGTGTGGAAACGTAGATTGCCTTGCACAAGGGACATTACTTAACAACTGTAAATAGTCTACACTGCCTTGTTCTACATATGCTAAAGTGGGACAAGACTAATTAAGCAAGTAAACTGATTTTTAAATTACAAAGTAATTTGATTATGGCTGTTACACAACTTCACTCCACATAAATCCAAACAATCCCCTAGCAGGCTGAGGTGTGCACTCAGAAACATGTGATGGGCTCTCTGCAGTACAGACTGCAACATCTGACTAGGTTTAATTGTCTTTTATGAATCAAATGGCCCAGGAGCTGCATTTCACACAGGCATTTTTCACTAATTTAAATTGTGCTGTTCTATTTGGTTTCAATAGATTCACGATTCATAGTCAAGATTAAAAATGGACCCTGGTAGTACAATCATGCTAACACACTTCTGCTTGCATGCTTCAGTTAAAAAAGAAATTAGAGGTACAACTAGACTGGCTCTTGTTTAATCAGTGGGATTTTGATTTCTGTGTGCTCTCAATTTGTCAGTGTTACATCCCCCTTAACTGCTTCTTGCTGTGCTACTACAGGCATTGTTCTAGGGCCTAGAATATCAGTGCTTCATTTTCTTCAACCAGAAGCTGTGTTTTTTTATCAGCTATTAAAATTACTTGGTAAATAGCATTCTTGTTTAGAAAACACAGGAGTTGGAACTGTAAGCTAGTCCCAGCAATGCAGCCAGTGGCACAGATAAAATTACTGCCTCCTACATTATTTGCTTCCTAGGATATTAGGGTGCTACTACTTCTCTCTAAAGAACCTTTATTTTTTAACTTCAATTCCAGACAATGGTGTAATCTGACTTGGCTTCCTTTCCCCACTTTCAAAAAAACCAACCAATCAAAATCCTCCCAAAACAACCAAATTACCTTATTATGATAACAGCTTTAACTACCAGTTTACAAAATCAGAGGAAATCAGTTTTTCACACACAGTCTATTTGGAAATGAAACCAGTGTGGAATCTAACGTGCATGATGTCTTACATTCAAGTATGAAATCACTACATGTGTATTTTGGTGACAGAAAATATCTTTTCTTTATTGTATTAGTATTTTTTTTGAGACAACAGATAAATCTGTATTAAAAAACCACATTTGTTAAGAGGCCAAGAAAGAGCTTCAGCAAAAGAGTTATAAATCAGTAGCAAGACATTCTTGGCTCTGATCTTCTTTCAATATTTCCCCAAGACCTTGTTTCTGTGACTATAAATCACACTTGGTAGGTTATTTTATAAAAGGGCATATCAGACATATCCTCATATTATACCAGAACAATAGAAATTAATTTTAAGTGCTTATGAAAGAATAACAGAATTGTATTGTTCCAGATGGTCTTCTTATATA
This sequence comes from Irena cyanogastra, assembly GCA_013397155.1. Lineage (NCBI taxonomy): Eukaryota > Metazoa > Chordata > Aves > Passeriformes > Irenidae > Irena > Irena cyanogastra. Next base: position 391,481 of record VWZV01010737.1, on the reverse strand, counting down.
AATTCTTTTTGATGCTTGGTGTCATTATAACTTGTGTTCTTTAGAACTATTTTAATCTAAATAATCCCAAAACCACAAATTAACAAACTCCTAACCAACAACATACCAAGAATACTGCCAAGACTGAAGAGATTTAGGACTAACTGCTGAACTCATTTGGCAGAAATGGCTGAGATCACACCAGACACTCATGAAGATACATTTCTTGTCAGCAGAACTGCTGGTTACAAAGCAAGAAAGTCTGCTGTGAGATAGGGTGCTTCACTGTTTAGAAGCGCTTTGCCATTTCTATAGAGCCATTAGATTTTTGAAGAATGGAGTTAGACTGAGTAATCTCTTTCCAGAAGCATTCTCTCGTGGAGGATTGCCAATTGGGACAAGCAGCTTCCAACATGGAGAGGTACGGGGCTACCAAGGACTGCAGGGATCTGGGCATTCCCGCAGGTAAGTCTCTGTATGGCCATTATACACCTCCATCAGCGTTGTGCACACAGTCAGCTAATGGGCAGCAGGAGGAGGAAGAAGAAAGAAAATAAACCACATTACACGAATTAGTGAAAAACTCTCTCTGGTACAGCTGAACAGTTCTACTAAAATGAGCATTTACCTTCTTCAGTCAAAAACATACAAGCATTTGTCTGTGTTCTCAGCCAAGAATGCTGCCTCCACTTAACACAGGAACTAAACTTCATCATTCAAGAACTCTTAAAAATTAATTCCTTCAGATTTTTTTCCTAAACACAAAATTTCAATTCCAGACTAAAACCTCTTGTGTAGCAAGAGTAATGTGCATGTAGTATGCCTAAATCATGAGGTATATGAGCTTGTTTTATGTGAATTACAAAGACATAGATCACACATCAATTCTGGTTAGAAGGGTGCTCAAGATGCCTGCAGAGCTGCTGCTGCCTCAAACCAGGGCCAGCTATAAGGAAAGGGCTCAGGCTACTAAGAATTTTAAAGCCGTAGGGCCTTTGGAAAATAGCTATCCCAGCAATTACATTTTGCTTTCACAAAGTAATGTGAAATTTGTTTTTACCTTCATATTTTCACCTAAAAACCCCAGAATGTATCACTAAAGCCTCCTCCTTAGATATACAGTAGTTAGTGGTCTGCTCCCCACTCTGAACTTCCTGCAAAAATAGAAGCATTACCTTATTGAGGACAGGCTTTGTGGAGAGAACATCATAAATTGCTGGTAGGGAGAGATTCTGAAAGAAAGTAATACACTGATATTAAGGGCCATTACCTGTTAATATAAATGCTGAGAACTTTTTTTACACTTCACTTAAATAACAAGACGCAGCTTTAAGACTACAAGATACCCACAATACTTTGATATCAGAAGAATGTGGGCTGCAAAAATTTGACTAGACCAGATCTTAGTAGAGCATGGCACACTTAAGTGTTTGCTGTCTGAGAGTGTGTGTGTTTGAATTTCACTGGTAAAACTACCCTAAAACCACCACAAGTCTTTCTCAAAGGATCTCTGGGTGTACCTCCTGCATACGCAGCTGCTGAAAATACTTTCAGGAAACCCCCCTAGATGAAAAGAAAGACCAAAACAAACAAACCAACCAACCAAACTGAAAAGAATCCCAAAAACCCAATCCCCCCTAAAACCACCACCAAAGCCCAAACCAAAAAACAAAACAGTACCCCAAAAATCACAAATAAATCAACAAATGAATAAACAAAAAACCCACAAACCTTCCCCACGTAAAGAGCCAGCTTCTTATAACCCAGAAGCAGAGACAAGTTATCACAAAATCATCAGCCACTTGTGTCATTACAGCTGTGCTAGAAAATAACCTGAATGCTCCTGGCTGTGCCAGGTCAGTACTGAAACCTGGGAGTTTCAGACCAGCAGGATATGAGGTATTTGGAGGAGGTTTACCTCTTGTGTTGTCTGGTTCAGGCATTTCATTGCAGGTCCTCTACGATTATCCAGCACCAGTGGAGGCTTCCAGCGATCGTAGTTGGTTTCTAACACGTACCATGTGCCCTTCTTGATATCAAGGCTGGAAAAGAGGTCTAAGTTTGTGTTTTGCTTCTCTAAGTACAGAGTAAGTACACGTATACAGTATGCACTATATACAGATACATTATTTTTTTAGGCTTGCTGTGGTATTTTTCAATGATGGTAAAGAAGTGAGTTCTTGTACAACAGAAGTCACAAGGGACCAGAGCACACAATTATTGGTGGAACCTGTCCTCTTTCCTCTTCTGGAAGGCTGAGTCAGGTGTCATACTCACTCCCAGATATCCAGAGCAGCTGTCCTGGATCGAGTTATCACACATCCTTCTCCAGAATTTTTTCCACCCAGAATAAAGTAAGCTGGAGCCAGCAGTCTTGTTTTTGCCAGTCTGTCTTTTGCATCTTGGTAACTGTGAGTAAGACAATGTCGGACTATTAAATGCTATAAATGGTTCAAGTACTGAAGAGCAAGTTTCACAGACCCAGGAGAAGTTTGGGTAGTTAAGCCTTTCTTCCCTTTTCATGAACACATGAGGAGACAGGATCACGATAAAGGAACACGTTTAAGCAAAGCTTCTCATCTCATTTTGTTCTTAAAGTATGTTTGTTTAAAGGTGCTCTCTGCACTTTTTCTACGCTTACAACATGAGTAAAATGATGACATACTGTGTCATATTGCACTGAATTGATTTACTGCACAACAGCTTTGTTTCTGCTTACGTCTCACAATGTACTAGTACCTGTTGGATGTGCTGTGATGCAGAATGCTGTTACACATTTAGATTACCAACAGGCTCATCAGGAAAAAAGAAATCTGAGAAAAAATATTTGAGGGATCATGTGTGATGCTTTGCCTCCTGCTCCAGAGTACCAGCAAAACCAGAACTATTTAAAGTTAGGGCCACTAGGAAGGTATCTGTATCACTGGATATTAAGCATACATCTACAGTATTCATTCTAGTTGAATGCAAAGCAGATTAAAGGAGCATAATATTTAGATGGAGAGGGAATACCTTGTAGCATTCTCTAATACAGTTCTTGTAAGAAAGCCCATCCACATACCATCTCTTCTACCAAGAAACCATTCGAAGATTCCTGCAACACATCACAGTAATTTGTTTTCAGATGGTTCACACATGCTATTCTAACTCTCACAGCTGGTTTTAAAATGAACTGTGTTTTATCTAACTCATCTGCAATATTTTCACCATTTATGTGCCTGTTTATTAAGGTAAGTGGTTTCCCCAAGGTCTAGAAAACTTGTGCAGAAATAATGAAAGAAATGAGCATTACTCACCCACATAACCACCATCAAGACTGAAACGCTCATTCATTGTCAGAGTGAACAAGTTCTGAAAAGCATTAAACAAGCCAAATTTCAGCCATTGCCAGCCCATGAGTACCAGTAATAAACAAGAGGCAGCATTGCAATTTCGATGTCAATTGAGCTTCTTGTTTGTTAGACTCTTCCCCTTTGATTAACAGACTGCAAGATCAAGCTCATGTAGAGAAGAATCTAGTTTATCAGGGCTTGAATAAGTAGAAATGAGTTTTTTTACCTGGCAGACAATCAGCAAGGCATGCTTTTATGCTAAGCAAGTCAAGCCTGTGGCCATTTTTTCCTCTTGGTCTGTGTTGCATTGCTGAATTAGCAGTTTTCCTTTCCCTGTTGTATGTCACCTTCTTCTCAGACCTCTGAGTACTATTCCAGTTTGAAGGCAGATTTTTAAGTCCCAGTGCTAAGCACAATCTGATATGTTACTGCTATTTGCATGGGCATGCAGCTGCACACACTGCAGTCCATGATACTTGAAACACACAATTCAAACTCAAATCTCAGTCTTCTCCAACTAATATTTCAGACAAAAACTGAATTGATTCAAGCTACATTGAATCATTTTCAGAAAGTCATCTTCCCAATTTATTTGAGCAGAAGACAAAAATACATGGATAAAATGCAGGGATTTATGCTAGAATTCTCTACAAGAAGAAAGACTACCTACAATAGAAGATAGAACAGTATAAAAGGAGAAGTTGTGGTAAGTTGGACACCCTGATATAGTTCTGTACTGCTGGTTTTTAAGATTTATATGAACTCCAGATTTCACCTGCCTATTAAATGAAAACCCAACCAAAAAAAATCTTAAAATTCAGGACTGCCTTTTCCAAGAAGGATTAGAGAGAGAATTAAATAGCACAAGTGTGCTGTTTCACCTCTGGGATCACAGCATTAGCTATTAGCCAGCAAGAAGCTCTAACCACTTCAGCACTTTGTATTTATTCCTGTTCATATCTGAAATTCGAATTGCTGTTTTTAAGAACTGTCCAAACAGAAACATTTCATTTAAGCAATCTCCTTTCACAAGGAAAGGTGCAGCATTGTTTTCTTTTATCTGTCTTCAAGTAGCTATGCTGTGCACCAGAACAACTGAGAGATCATTTATTGGAAAACAACTCAAGGCAGAGCGTGAAAGCAGAAAAAATTAAATATTAAAGGAAGTCTGAAGCATTTGTAACAAATTGACAAGGTCCCATCTCCATACTTACTGGTTTGACTCCAGACACCATGCCTATGTATCCTGCAAAATTTGTGGACTTGAACACTGTTTTGTTGTTTCTCTGAAAGTCCAAGAGTACCACTAAAGGCTTCAGTTCCCGAGTTAACGTCCAGGAATTATTTTTAACATCCCACCTGCAAGAGACAGTATAGCATTAGAAATTTCCCTCAGTAGTTTTCAAAGCTTCCCTTCACAGCATGCAGACATCCTGTGTGTGATGCCTGCCCTCTGATCTTACATCAGCCAACATTCTGTAGTTACCTGAGCAGCACCAGCAAGGAACAACTAAGAAGTCTAAATGCACAGGCTGGCAGGGAAAAGAACTAAGTTTTGTTTGAACCAAGAGCATATAAACTGCTCAGGATTAAACAGCATCACCATCACAGCTGGTTTGTTTTGAACACATAACTTGGCTCTCTACCTGCTGGCAAAGGGAGCCACAGGTAGTGCCTGTGACACAAAACCTTGAGTTCTTATTTTTCAAAGGCAGAAAAGAAACCATGTACTACTGGATTTGCTCTGCATGAAGGGAAGTACCAGTTCTAGTTTGTAAGATAGGTCAGACCAGTTTGTAGGCAAAAGGCTGAAAAAGAGCACTTAGCAGACTGTTAAATTCTCTGGAAATGAAACCCAGACTCTGGGAGGAGCTTTGGAAGTTTGCTTAATTTTGAGGAAGCACGTTCACAGTATTTCTGACAAGTGACAGAAGTCCAACATAAGCCAAACCAAGGGACAAGTAGAGTCACAGTAGACAACAGGTAAGTTTCTAAAAGGTAGGTAAGAATTTTAATAAAGATGAGCATTTAAACTCCAGTTGTGCATTGAGCATCATCTGAATGAGTGATGTTACAAAATATACTGGGGTAATAAAACCAAAAGCTGAACTACCTGATCAGAGGTATGAAAGGAGAACTAATGAGTGCTGGGCAACAAACGACGGAGTTTGTATGGAAATGAAGACAGATGGGAAGTGTCAGTGGAGCACAGTACAGTAGGGGGAAGGAGTGGGGAGGAAATCATTAATGCCATGCCCCAATCCAATCCCATCCCCATTTCACTGCATATATTAAAATTGATGCTTCATCCCATGATGTAAAGAACAAGATACAATTTGCCTCAGAGATCAGGTTACGTAGGCCATTCTTTGGTTTGAGACAGTTTGAACTGGAGCTGAGAAAAAAAGTAAGTAGCAAAACACAGCTGTTCTTGATGTACACTGGGCAGTTTGACATAAGATCAGCAGAACATCCTGAGCTTTTAATTTTACCCTTTTTTCACAACACACAGTGGACAATTACTTGTCACAGTCTTACAGACATCCAAAGACTCAAAGAATGTATGTAGCTATTTAGAGTTCAGCTTGCTTTTTCTTTAGGTTTAAAAAAAAAAGTCACAAGTTTAAGTACTTACCCTAGGAAGAGTCCAAAATCCAAGTTTCTAGCGTGGTACAGTTTCCCTATAAAACAATAAATAATTAAATACAATTTTCCAAATAAATAGACAAATTTCAGCTTAGAAACCCAAAAAATGAGTAAGCAGTCAAATACCTGGGAAAGCGTGCAAGGAAAATAGCATTCTCTACTTGCCCTCATTATAACCACAATATAATGATGAGTTTTTATTGGTCAGAGAAGTGTTTTGCCACAGATGAAATCAAGTAATCTTGCAAACTGCTGTCCATCTCAGCCTCTAATCTTTCCACATTATCTTAATGCAATGGCAACACCTTGAGCTTCCTCTAAAAGTGAAATGTTTGTAAGCCCTCTGAGAATCCCTTAGAAACTTCTTCAGTTGGAACAGGTGCAGACAAGGACTGCAGAAGTAAATAGGAGAATGAGTCTCATTTCTTAGAAGAGACTGTCCATTTTCTCTACCAGCATACACCTGCAATATCTAGAAACTAGATGCAAAATCCTGCATGGCACTGAGAAAGTTTCAAGTGTGTTGCTGGTGTTTCTTTCCCCTAGAAAAACCAATACCACTTCTCGAAAAACCCCCAACCAACCAATCACAGAAAACTCACCATACAACAAAATCAAGCCCAAACTATCTTTGAAAGTATTTTTGTACTTTTTTTAAACCTAAGACACTTACGAACTCTTATTCCCTTTCTCAAGGAATACCTTTCATTATCAGTCCTTAGGCATTATTATTACCTTTTAGTCTCTTTAATAGACCTTATAGCCTGAAGCTGAGGAGGACTGTATTTGCATAACTGAAGTGGACCCTCTTCTATATAAAAGAAAACTGTTAACACTATATTGGACTGCATTACCTGTTTTATCTTCTGCCACTATTGACGTACATACAGTAAAAATTTCATAAAAAATGTTAAAAATAACGATTTCTCCTGGAAAAAAAAAAGAAACAAAGTTCAATAGTTTGAAACTTGTCATGAACAGAAAAAAGCATAGTGCAAAGTTCAGTATTCTGTAATTTTTTTTTTTTAAATTTCAATTTAAATCTCCTTTGATCTTTAAAATGACTTGTTCAGCAAAACCAAGAGCTTCCTGAAAAGCAAATAGAGGAATCAGAATCCCCTGACTTTCTGCCTTACCATGCACAAAGCTGACAGTCATTGCTACTTCCTCCTCTGGAAACTCCAAAACAAGCTATAAAACTCACTTTAAAGAAGAAAGCTGCTGTATGCACCACTACTGCCACATAGGATCTGCTGCTAGTAGCAGGTGTACTGCTGCTGTATGAGGGAAGCAGGGCAAACAGGCAGTGGTCCTTCTCTGTCTCAGTTCTGGAAGAACTCAGTGCCCATCCCTCACCCAGAATGGCATTCTTTTGCAGGAGGTACAGAGGGAAGGCAGAAGGACATGGCAAGGACTACAGGGGAAAGAAAGCACAGCAGGAAACTGAGACTTGATTTCTTTCTATGTCAACAGCAGACACACAGCAGAGTGTAAAACCAAAAAGAAGAAAGGATTCCCTCAAATTTTGGTGCACAGGAGCTGAGACTTGCTCTACTTCCCAAAACCTAGGAATGAGAACTTACAGCTCTACTTTTATCAGTCCCAGCCTGATAAAAGGCTTATGTGATTTATTCCATTCTCCTCTAAAACACTGTTTTTGTTTAGTGTGAGATGTAATTTATTTCTTTAACTACTTAATTAATGATTTGTTAAAGTCATAGATGACTACAACTAACTGCATATTGGTAAACACACTAATTTTAAATGAGTTTGTATTCCTAGCTTTACGCTGTTAATAAAGTGTTGGAAACTGTTACCCAAGGGAATCCCAGACGAATTTGCAATCCCCTGGAGCTCTTCATTGAAAGGATAAGGAAGTGTGGCAGTCAGATGAGCCTGAAAGGAAAAGTTTTGTATGATATATGTTTAAATTAACAGTATTTTGTTACTTACAACAAATGTCTCCTCAACAGGCACACCTTTCTCACAACTATTGAGCGCTTAATTCCTCTCCAGCCTGTAGAACTTGAGGATGTTTGCACAGTACTTGGAGGATAAGTATACACTTAAGGGAAGTAAAACTCTTACTCATCAAAACACTGATGTAAGCACTGGACATGAGCACAGCCTCTCTTAGCAGCAACAGACAGAAAACTGAAGTAGGACTTGTATATATTAAAAGCTCCACAGTAATGGAGCTCAATGTCAGTGTTTATGGGCATCCCTGACTCCCACACAATGGCATGGCAACCTGTAAAAGCTGCATTTACATCCACTCCATTCAGGGACACAGGGATATGCTGTAACTAAAGACAGGGTAGAGACCTGACCTCTTGCTGTCTCTAACCCTACACTGCTTTCCCCTGTTCCATGCCAAAGCTCACTTTAATCAGAATCAAATTAGTTTTTAAGGTGAGGTCTGGTCAAAGTTGTCCCTGTAATAATACATTTATTACAGTTTTCAAAACCTGATTTTACTCTACTGTTTAAAAGAAGTGGAACATGATAAAAAATTTCAGGCAAGTGTTTTGCTACAGTAACTAAGGCTGTTGCATATTTGTCCAGTATTACTAATCCAAACTTGAAAAAAATCCTAGGAAAAATTAGAGGAAGAGACATGCATTTTTTGTTTGATGGTTTCAGTCATTCAGAGTACACAAGAAGGCAAAATTTCAGAGTGACTGTTCTGTTCTGGAAGTGGAATGAAGAACTTGTAAATTAATAACTCTGAAAGTTCTTAATTGCCAGATTCAGAAGCATTCTAATTCTGTAGTCAGAGCATACAGTAATAAAATAATTAAGCTGAAAATACTTACTATTTTGTTATCCACTATGTCTACAACTTTGCCACTGGGGAAGAAGGTATTTGCTATATCTTTAATATTCTGGACCACAGTCTTCAGCTAAAAAGAGCAAGGGCTTTTGTTGAATAGAAGATCTTAACCATAAGAATTGCTGTAATACTAACAGAACTCCTTGACAGACTTTTGAAAAAATCACTTTGAAATATACATATTTAAATAAAGTGCTAAATGTCACCTTCTTGGTGAGACAAATACCCCCAACTCCCCACTAGAATCACTCTTAAAGCTTTATTGAAGTAAGTTTCCTGATTAATTCCAATGTGTCCTTCTACCAGAAATAACAAATTACAGGAAATCCATCTTCATCTTCCGCTCCTTTGAACACATTTTAAAACTCTGCACTCTTCTGTCTTTCAGAATGTTAATTTCAAGTTCTTTGTTTAAGCTCTGATGCTCCTGAAGACAAAAACACTCAATAAACTTCTTATTAAAGCACATGCTTTTGATTTGCAACATGTAAATGTTGCAAGTAAGAGCTCCACTCCATGTGATCTAACTCCAAAGTACACAAGAGATAAAACTCTTCAGAATTTAAGGCAAAACCTGAAGCTTCCAACGCCTACTGGTTTAAATGAGACTTTTAAAATAAATATTAGCATGTAAGTAGAATTTGTCTGGCTTTCAGAGTTGAAAGGCCAAAGTCAAGGGATACAGCAAAAAAGCCCTGGCCTTGTTTGAGAAATTAAAAATTACTGAACTGAATTTTCAGCCATCTTCAGAACAGCTGTTTTAAGCAGCTTGAAATTGGCTGAAATATTAAAAAAATTATTTGTGCTATGTAAACACCAGTGCTACAACCAGCATTCCTGAATAGGGCAGGAAGCTCTTAATTTCCCCCTTGCCATTTCATTATCTCACAGAGCATTTTGAGAGCAGTAGGGAGGTGCAGAGAAGAGATGCTGCCTCAGTTTCAGTTTACCAAGGCTGTTCCTTCGGTGTATTGCTCCCTCTTCATTCTGCACCACTTCATGACTAAGGAGATTTGATAAATGGAATGGCACACACTCGCTAATGGCACACTGGTTTTTACACCTCTACATCCCAAACACCAGTGTCTCTACACTTGATGCTGCTAGCTTAAGTGTTAAACAGAAAAAAAAAAATTACCCAAGCAATTATTTTGGACTGGAATCATATTAGAAAAGTCAACAGGAAATATTACCCCTTTAAGATGCTTTTAGCACATGTATTCCTTTTAAAACTTTTCTCAAAACAAAAGGCTATGTGCTAGTTTTATATCTGCTAAGATTCAGAGGAAGCTCTGCATTTCTTACCTCTGTCTTTTTGTCGCGCATCAAGTCATCCCACCTTTTGCTGGGAGGTAAATCGAGATTTATGACATATGTGGGTATATTACCTATGAACCTGAGAGATAAACACCAGAGATCAAATTTAAAGAAATCTCTGAAAAAACATTTGACAAAATACATGCTTCCCACCTGTAACTAGCATTTTTTAGACCTGCAACAGGAACAAGTTTCAAGGAAAAAACCCTGTTCAGACTTGCAAATCACAACTTCTCTGTAATTTGCTAGACAAGTTCAATCAGATTACTTACGTTGGTCCTGAAGGAGGGTACATTTTACTCCTACACTCTTCTCCATACTGCAAAGACAATGAAACATTACCATTTAACTTCTTTGTTAAAACGTTATTATTCTAGTAGACTTAGTTTTGAATTAAATCTTTAGGACTACCTAGTTAATTAAAAGTCTTGAGAATTTGGAAAGAGGAAAGTAGAAGAGGAGGGACCAGTAGCAACTTCCCCAGGCTGTCTGACAGACCTCTAGACAACTTGTCTAATGTAATCCAGGGCAAGCACAAGGGTATGATAAATACACAACCTGTGTATATTTTTACTCCATGTGATTCAATGAAGAGCACTTCAAAAGCATATTCTTTATGCAACTTCAGGAACCTTAGATCTCAGTATGGACCAGTCTGTTCTGTTTGCCCAATTCATAATCCCATTTTATAGTGTCATTCCTAATCCCATTTTATAGTGCCATTCCACTGTACAGCTGGAGCAGAGAGAGCATAATGAACTTTGGGCAATCCCTCAGCTGGTGGAATGAACTATACAGCATGACTTTGGATTCAGTGTGGAGAAGTGCTGCTGAAGTGGTGCTAAACATCACGTGGGGTGCAATTCAGGAATGTAACTAAAAAATATACCTTCATTCCTGGGAGCAAGGCTAGTTACAAATGAAAGTTTGAGAACTATTTTAGGTGTACTCAAAGTGAATGCAAGGTTGTTTTTCTACCAATTACATAAAGCATGCATATAACTATAATAAACATATGCATATACATACCACAATTGTAATTCTATGTTCTACCCACTGACATACAAGCAAATGCCTACTGGCCACCCACACTTGTGCTTCAAGCCAGTTGACAGCAGGCCAGATTTGGTCCCAAAACTATGTGAGAAGTTCAGTAAGCTCCTCAGAGTATAATATATCTCAGTAAGGAAAAGTGAGATATATTATATTTCACTTTATATAAAGGAAAGGTACATGTGCTGTTCTGGGAGCCCATAGAAAAGCTCTCAAAGCACAATTGTTTGGGAGACAGAACACAAACAAAAGTGATCCTTCCACTACCACTTCCCTTCCTCCCCACCCTTGATTTCCAATATTCATTAGGCTGTATTAATTAGATTACTAGTGTGTCCTCATAATGCATTCTAGTTCTAGTGAAAACTGTGACAACATCACCTACGTAACTGGGACAAAGAAGTTAACTCACGTCAATGTTCTCTTTGGGCTAATCTCATTATCTGTTTTTAATGCATTGATATAGAAAACACAATGTCTTACACAACACCATGCACTTGAAACACCGGCCTAATTTGTTACAACTGGAAACAGCAATTCTAAATTGGGATTGATTTCTGTGTGTTACAATGTTATATCTTTCTACTGTTTCCAGTTGGTGGGAGAAAGCATGAGATGAATTTTGTTTTTCCAACACACGAGGTGAAGGTATAGGACCAAGAGCTTTGTGTTTCCTAGATTTCACTGCGGTGCAGTTACAGCCTTTGCACAGCTGGAACAAAAAGTCAAACACAAAAGGCCATTTAATTTCGAAGTGAGGAAGCATCCAAACAAGGAGGGTAGGAGGGATATCAGATGACTAATCAGGCAACAAAAGTCCGAGGTTTTGTGCAAAGCCAGACAAAGGCTTAACAGCATTGGCACAACTGTCTTGTGCAATTTTCCATCCTGCAATACTAAAATCCATCAGAAAAAAGTGACATTACATATACATCCTACTGCAATGGATGTACAGATTTGGACCTTCAGGAAATACCTCCTTCAAAACACGTTAGAAGATAAAGCTTCTAACAAAAAAGTTATCCAGAGTGGATGAGATTCCACACAGTTGCTCTGTCAGTAGAGCCTCTGCTCACAGAGGAAACAGTGGCACCTGTGCAAAACTAATTTCAGAGGATTTCAAGCTAAAGGTGCTAAACGTTATGTCACTCCTGGCACCTTCCCTTGAGTTTTTAATCCTGTATCTGCAGCTATTTTTATCTTCCCAGTGATTTGCAGCCTAAGCCACAAAAAGGGAGAGGAAAGCAACAGTTAAAGGCAGAGAGAACAGAGAAAATATTCCCTCCATACATGTGGTATTTTTAGATTTCTAGCCTATGTATAAAGCAAGCTAAAGAAGCCAGTAATTCCTAAAGCAACCTGTACATCTTTCAAAACTGACTGAAGTATCTGAAGAAATTAGAGATTGTTAACTGTTTCTTTAGGTTAACTATTACATCATAGAATCACAGAATATCTTGAGTTAGAAGGCACCCACAAGGACCATCAAGTCCAACTCCTGGCCCTGCACAGGACAAGTCCAAGAGCCACACCCTGTGCCTGAGAACACGTCCAAATGCATCTTGATCTCTGACAGGCAGTGCCTTACCACCCTCGATGAAAAACCTTTCCCTAATACCCAATTTAAACCTCCTCTGATGCAGCTTCAGGCCATTCCCTCGGGTCCTACCGTTACTCAGCAACAAGAAGAGATGGGTGCCTGCCCTGTCCTTCCCCTTGTGAGGAGCTGTAGACTGCGATGAGGTTTCCCCTCAGTCTCTTGTGCAATGAAAACAAACCAAGTGACTGCAACAGCTCCATGTATGGCTTCCCCTGGCACATAGGCAGCAACTTAAAAAGATGTCAAGACAATCAGAAAACTAGAAGTGGGGTGTTTTGTTGTTTTGTGTTTTTTTTACACAAAGTTCTAACAAGGAACAAAAAAACCCTGTTATCTTTTGCAACCAGCTAAAGATTAACTGCAAAGCTTTCTGAGCAGGTATATATTAAAAAAAAAAAAAACCTAAAGAATTTTCTTGCAGCAGCAGAAAACTCATCAAGCACTTTCTCTAACCAAAATAAAATAAGCAGCCATGAAGTTCCCCCTGTGGTCAGTGGGGTTCTCCTGTCTGCAGAGGCTTGACACTGCAAGAAGAACAGCAAGAAGAACAGCATGACAGAATCACCTTCAGTTTCCAATGTGACAAGCCAGAGGTCGTGCCCTAGAAAAAGCTATTGGGAGGTGGACCCAAACAGCAGGTTACCACTATAAATGTGCTTTTCAAACATGCATTGAACTCCCAAGCTATTCTTGAATGGTGATTTAATGCTCCCTTTGTTTTCCTTTTTAAAATCTACTCTTACCAGTAGCTTGCGTATCTTGATTATCTTACATACTGCCAACTTTGAAATTGAGATGTGTGTAATGACACAAAAACAGACGTGTGACAGCACATGATCGAAACACTAACAGGAAGATAACACAGTGATGGAGAAGTACAACATGGTATGGGGAAAGATGGAAACAAAAAGTGGAAGTAGCACAGAAGATTTCTATTTTGACTGATTGTATAAAAAAAGTGGAACAGAAACCAAATAACTAGCGAGCTGTTGAGATGAATTGGGTGACTGTAAAAAAATATCAAGTAGTAATGGTTATTACTGACGGCAGCATAGAAAATTAATGCATGGTTTAATGACTGCTGAGTACGTATTTTGCCACCTGGCCTGATTTCATTAATATGAAATAGACTGAATGTAGTTTGTCCAGTCTAAGGAATACCAGCACTTCCTTTAGTTCTTTATTTTTGAGGTAGACCATCTCTGGCATCGCTTCTTAATATTTATGTATCTTATATTTTTCACCTTCCTATGTAAAAACAAATAGAAAATTACCTCTTTGAGCTATTCAATATAATTCCATATTTTCAGTGAATCTGTTATATTCAGCATCTTTCGGTCTATGAACTCTGTGATCTAACACACTTTCCTCTCTGCTCCTCTTCCTGCATGGGATGATGCCAATGCAACACTATTGTGCTGCAGGAGTCCCAACCCCATCCACCTCTCTGACCACAGAGGTTAACAGTACTCTTGCAGTACTGAAGAAACAGTGACAAGACAAGTTAAACTGCAGTCTGGACAAAAAGGTCAGTATGGTTGAGGGGGCCTCAATGAAAGCTAAAGGGACTGACAGCCTGTACCTCTAAGACCTACGTAATTCAAGGCATTTATCTTCTGTGTTCCTTGTTAATGAGATGAACCCAGTGGCACCTAGGAAGAATTTCTCAGCATGTGATGCAACGCTGCATCTCCAACAAAAATAAAACATCCAAGCCTAATATCTGGCAGCACAGCAGCACAACCTGCAACCTGGATACACGGAGGATACTGTGGAAGTGCAAAGATGTACCAAGTGAAATCAAATGTAAATCAAGCCCTAATGCTACTACTTTGCTGACAGCTGGCATTTTCTCCTATGACTCCACACTCCAGGATACCTTTGGCTAAAATTCTGAAGGTGTTTTAAGCTGGAGATAGCTTATAGCATCAGGAAGCTGCTCTTGGCTGGTAGGATGGGACTGGAAGAAGAGAAAAGAGAGGAGAGAGAAGACCCAAATCCTGTGTTTTAAAAGACACTAAGGGAACACTGGCCATCCAGATGGCCACAGTCATTTCCTGCAGCTCTCCCATTTCACAAAAGCCATACTAATTTTCCCGAAATTAATGCAATTTGCTAAAAAAAAGGCAAAAAAAAAAAAAAAAAAAGCTTTGCTCCTTCAGGACTACACCAGGAAACAAGAGCAACTGTTTACACGCCCAGGAGATGGAAGCCAGCCTGCTCGAAACAGCTACCGCCGCCTTCCCAGCTTCCCAATTTCACCGAAAGTGAAGTATTTCACTTGTTCAGTTAAAAAACCCAAACGGCCGAAAGAGCAAGAAAGCAAGAAACGACGCACCAAGTCCACCTGCTCTACACTCCTCCCCCTCGGGTGAACCACAGCAAACACACTCAGCAGATTCAGAACCCTGCTCTTTTTCAGCAAGCCCCTCTCAACTTTCCTTCTGGAAATCGCTGCTGCGGCGTAACAGGGCCACACTGACATTACAGACGCGCACGAAGCCGAGCGCAGCAGCGAGCAAGGACTTGTACGACACCGCCGCGGCACAGCCCCTCCCGCTCGCCACGGGAGCCCTGCCCGGCTCAGGAGCCCGTGGGGGCAGCGAGGCGGCGCCGCGCATCCACACGCGCGGACGCTGGGACTCGCCCGGCCTCCCGCGGCGGGAAGGGCGGCGGCCGCATCCCCCCCGCCAGCCCCGGGGCGATCCGCTCCCGCCGGCCCTGCTCGCCCCTGCCCGACCCCCGCCAGGCTCACCGGGTCCGGCGCCCAGGCGGGCTGCGCCAGGACGAGCAGCGCCAGCAGCGCCCGGCCCGCCATGGTCCTGCCCGGCTCCGCTCCGAGCGGCGCTTCCCGGAGCGGCGGCCACATGACAGAGCCCCGCCCGCCGGGGGCGGGAGCGACGGCCCGGCCCAGCCCGGCCCGACCCGGCACGGCACGGCACGGCCCCGCCCGTGCAGTTGTGATAAAGCGCAGGAGTTCATTTTCAGTCGCGCTTCCACAAAAGGCAACTTCCGCACGGGAGAATCTGAAATAGAATCGCCTCTCTTTGGCAACGCTAAGAGAAAACCCGTGGCACCAGTTTTCACTTTGGCAGTACTGCGGTTTTTAATTGCTCTGTGTGCTGCGCAGGTTTTAGGTAGGCTGTGTGGTGATGCATATATAGTATAGGTCAAAGTTACAAAGTGATTATACAGCTTGAGTTATATCAATATAACCTGATATATCTATATAACTTGAATCATAGCTTTTTATACCTATATAACCTGATATAAATAACTTTTTAGACAATGTAATGGCTGGTATATGGTTAACTAGCTGCTTAATGCTGAATGGACAAAAAAAAAAAGAAAAAACTCACCAGGTGGATGGCTTTAGAGATAGGTAAGTATAGTACTATTAAAAAGTTGGCAAATGAAAAGCTGATTAGCCACAAAATAAAGAATTTAGACTGGTTGGGACCAGACAGACCAAGGAGCACCATTACTGTGCATGCTCTGAAGGCAAAGTTGAACAGTTCAAATGTGAAGAAGACCTTGGAAGCCTTCAGCAAAGACCCCTGACGACCCCTGAACTGGGGAGACGCAAGCGCAGTGCAAAAGAACAATCTAATAGTCATGAGATCATACTATGTAAATTAGTTCTGGCACATATGTGATGATGTAGTGATATAGTGATCTTAAGCAATACTTACTATATAAATATACCACAGCACTTGACAAGGGTGGGTGAGTTAGGAGATATCCCCCTCACCACCCGCGCTGCAATGAACAAATACCTGTTCTATAGACATCGGTCTATGGGGATTTATTTCTAGCCTATCTTTCGAGCATCAGTCGTAATTAAAGATGCCAGGCAGGCATGTTCTTGAGGAAGGATTTTTCTCCATCTTGCGGCTTAGGAGTGCAGGAAGTGGGCAGCTGGGGAGATAGACTAATGAGGAACACAGGGTATGAGATGCATCCATCTACAAGTGCCCTGCCTTCTAATTATTATTTAAATGGTATCTATTTCGTAGAATTGGAGAATGGTTTGAGTTGGAAGGGACCTTAAAGATCATCTACTTCCAAGCCCCCTGCTATGGGCAGGGCCACCTTCCACTAGACCAGGCTGTTGTAACATGAAGTACAAACCAGCAGCCAAATGAGGTGCATACTGTCATTTTAGTATGAGCATTATCATTTTAGTGTGAGCAAATGAATGCTGCATGCATGTGTACATCGGCAACAGTTGGTGGAAGCACCATGAAAAAGCACTCAAAACTTTCCAGGATGCCTGTGTTTTAGCTTGCCCCATGTGCTCTGTGCAGTGCCTAAGACATGTCACGTGTTTTTAGTCACACAGAGAAGAAGCCATGCAGTCTTTACACTGTGACTTAACTGCCTGTGCAATTAACTCTCTTACAAAACCAAGTGGAGGCGGCAAGAAAAAGAAGGGAAGTCCTTGGCAGACAGTTAATTGGAAAGCTGCATGGAACTGCAAAAATTAACAAACAGGAAAGGATGAAAAATGTACTGGAGTGTGGGAAAGCCTTGGGAGGGAGCATGCAACAGTGTAGTAAGGAGCCAGCTTAGAGAAGAAGCTGAGAATTGCACGGAGCTTTAGAGACCAAGACATAAAAACATTTAAGCACTGGTGAAAGAAGATACAGAACCAATCTGTGGATTTAGAAACTGAGGAAAATTACAGTGTAACAGGATAAACCTTGAGATTTTCATGGGAGTGTTCTTTAAAAACATGAGATCAGGCGGTTTCTATAGGGTCTAGAAAATATTTTCAGCTGAAAACAAATACATGTAAGACAATAATCCTGTGTTTACTTCCAGTTATCAGAATATACTATTATGGGCTACGGTAAGAAAGAGTCTGATTAAGTTGGTCCTGCTGTTTTCTGAACATATGCAACCCCTTTTGGTCATCTTTTATATTTGGGGCAGACAACTGTTAGAGACTTCATTGTCTTTACCATCTTTAGTACATTTTTCACAGGAGAAAATAAACAATTACTTTGGAAAATTAAAAACTCTTTCCAAATGCTCTGAAGACAAAATGATGTCATTGTCACATAACACAGTGTACTTTTTTGAAGCCTCTTTGTGATTCTGGTTTAGTTCTTTCACTGGTAAAGAAATTCTCAGTTTAAGAAACAGTTATCTTCCAGCACCAGTCACCTTCTCTGACTATGGCTATTCTGCTGTGTTCCTATCACAATGCCTTGCCTTCAGGGTCCACACCAGCACCTTAGGCCCTCCATTTAGTCTAGGTTTCTTCTGTCAGTTTTCAAAAATCTAAGAAGGAAAATGCTTCTTAAGACGTACAGTTAGCTTGCTAACTGCACTGACAGCTGGTCTCACTGATATTTAGCACTTAAATCCATCCTTCTGCTCTCTCATACTCATATATCCAGTACTGTATTACCCCTCTCCAGATCTGTTCCTTTCCCCCTAAGTAGACTGTCCAAATTACTTCCCCCTTTTTTCTCTGTTTCAGTTAAATTAAAGCTCCTTGTGCTAACACTGCTGTCAGGATGTAGTATCTTCAAGATGACTCCATGAGTACCTCCACTGGGAAAACATCCAAAAAGACTCCTCATAGCAACAGTTAAACACACACACTGATCTTCACTGTTTTGTTATACCTTTGATTTCATTTTCTTGGGGCTAGATTTCTAATGAATTCCGCAGATCCCTGTTTCATTAGTCTCAACACACAGGGCAACCCCATTGCTACTAAAATACCCTTATTCTCTGCAAGGCTGCCATTCCCTTGCCAATTCTAGTACTTCCTCTCCTACTAGGGACAGTCTCATTGCATTTGCTCTGCCATTGCTTTTTACTTCACTTACTCACCACTCTGTGACAAACACGCCTCTCGGTTCCATTTTTCCTTTATAGCTACTTGCAACACACTGCATTCTCCTATTTACACTAATATGAAATGGAAAATTTCCTCTCAGGGGTAATTCTCAGGCTCTTATTCTGCTGCTGAGCAGTCCTTTCAGCATCCTTCCCCATCAGAGCATACACTTCTGCTTCCAGGTGTATCTGTGTTTGAGTAATCATTTTTGTGGGTTCTATGAGGCAAGCTTTTATTCAAACAATATATTCTTGAAAGAAAAAGATGCTGTAATATCAATCTACTTCCATCCTCAGAATTCACTTCAGATGTATTTAAGATTCACAGTGACTGTGGATCAATGACACGTGCAATGAACTTCCAATAAATAGTTACTCTGGCCTGCAGCCTGTGAGTTCTGTTCCTTGCAGTGCAGTCTTTTTCTCCGTGTTTCTAAGAGTAGTCTGGCAGCAGGCCACAGCAGGACTGTGATATTCCAATGGTTCGTTGGACATCAGTCACTTACATTTCTGGTAGGGACGTGTAGTGTGGCACCCACAACTAGCTAAGGAGCCCTAATCCCCAGTCCTAGGCCAAACTAAGGAGCTCTGGAGAAAAATTAGTAACTTTTTTTTCTCCCTCTCTTCCACAGCACACCTCACAGCTATGCTGCATTTTTATCCAAGAATTCCTGACTATGGCCAGGAACATTTGCATACAATTATCTATTTATTTCTTTCTAGATTTTGTCCTAAAGGCAACTAAAAGCCAGGGAGCTTTCTCTCTGGACTAAATCACTGTACAGTCTCTCACAGCTTAAGTTACATGGCAAATAGCTTACCACTGTTAACTGATACACTTTTTATTTTTGTTGGAGCCATTCCCTTAGTACAAGCCAAGTATTCACAAGTGATACAATTAACAAGATTTTATAATTGGGTTATTGATATTTGTGGAAGGGGCTAACAGCAGGCCTGTTAGCTAAAGGAGTGAGAAGAAGCTGAGAAGCAAGAAGAAGCTGGTAAGGAGCTCTTTCCAAGGCTGTTACCAAGGAGACCGAGAGACGAATTGGGACATAATAGAAAGATTAGGTGCCCCAAAAGTACCTCAGGAGCAGTGTGTTAATGCAAATGTTGCCTGTGATAACCCTATGGCTTTTCCAGTTTCTAAAGCAGTTCCTGGAACAGGGCAGGATGACAGTCATCATGTCTTTGCCTGGAAGGTTGTGCAAGATCTCCAGTCAAAAGTGGCTCAGTTTGGTATTAATTCATCAGAGGTAATGCAATTAATACATGCAATTAATGCTGATATGCTTGCACATCATTCATCTTGCTACAATTTTATTCCAACCAGTACAATATAGTGTATTTCAAGAAACTTGGAGGCGAGTGGCTGAGCACACAGCTATAACAAATATGCAGCTGCCTCAACACGACCCTCGTCATGCTGTGGGTGTTGATGCCTTATTGGGCACTGGACCTTTTGCCAACCCAGATTTACAGGCAAGGTGGGATCCTTCAATCTTGACACAAGCTCAGCAAATAGGCATGAGTGCTTTAATTAAAACAATGGAAAGGGCGACTCCAAAACAGAGATACGTTACTATACAACAAGGGATGAGAGAACCTTTTTTGCAATTTGTGGAAAAGCTTGCTGCAGCTATTGAAAAACAGGTAAAAGATGAAGCTTTGCGACACAGATTGTGTATACAACTGGCCAAAGAAAAAGCAAACCTGGACTGTAGAAAGATTATTGACACCTTACCTCGGGAACCCACATTGCCTGAAATAGTTACTGCTTGCTCAAAAGTTGGTTCAGTAGAGCATAAAATGCTCTTGCTGCAGTTCTATGACCTCCACCGGAATGCTGTAATTGTGGACAGCAAGGGCATGTAAGGGCACATTGTAATATCCAGAAAATAACATCTAAGTCAAGTGCAAGCAGCAATGTCGTGTACAATTGTCGTGCTAAATTTGGGCACTATGCTAAACAATGCAAGTCTAAATATCATGCAAATGCTCAGCCATTGCAGGGAAATGGGAAGAAGAGCACGAAGGGGTGCATGGGGACACAAATACCCCGACAACCACAGCAGCAATTACGGGCACTGCAGGGACTGGATATACCCACTGCCAACACAGTAACTATTCTGACAAAAGAAATAGGCAAAGTGCCCCTCAACGTCTATGGTCCAATAAGACAGGCCTTGAGTGCTTTTTTGATAGGGAGATCAAGTAGTACACTTAAAGGTATTCATGTGCATTGAGGACTTACTGATGCTGATTATTTAGGATGGATTCATGCTATGGTATCAACTGATGACCCCCCTGTCACTATTCAGAAAGGAACTTGCATTGCTCAACTTGTACCCTTTCTGAGTTCTGTTCCAAATACAGTGGACCGAAGTTGCAGCATAGGAAGTTTTGGATCAACAGGAGTACCTCAAGTGTTCTGGACTGAGAAAGTAATGGAGAACCTTTATGAAGGTTGAAGACATACATCCTCACAGCCAGTGGATATCATCCAGGAACCATATCAGTAACAGGCTTGATTGACACCACAGCAGATGTTACAATACTCTCGCTCCTTTAGCTAACAGGCCCGCTGTTAGCCCCTTCCACAAATATTTGAGAAAATTTTAATACAATTCTGAAGATACTTAAAAAATGCCTTTAATAAAAAACAACTACAAAATATTTTACTGTTTTTCAATTTGACACTGCCATCAAAGTTGCAGAAGAAAATGGACGAGCTGGATGTCACTTGCAGTATCTATCTGCTTTCACTTTAGCTCTCCTGTATGGGAAGAGTGAATGAAACAAGATTTAGATTAAGACCAAATACAATTACACCTGGGTGTTTTATCTGCCTCAAAGTGTTAAGAACACATTGACAGCAATTTTTCTTAAACTTTGCTTCAAAATACATATAAAGGTCTAACAATACTTTGGATTTGTTAATTAACTTTGTTTTCCTAGGGAGACAGAACTGCAGTGTCTAAAGTTAACCTTGACTTTCCCTTCAAATCATCATAATTGCATTTTGTCTCCTCTGAGGAATGGAATTCAGATGCAGCGTGAGCTGAAGCTGACCACCCATGAGAGCCCAGGAGTGTTCTCACATCACTTACAATTATCCGAAATAGTTTTCTGCACTCCACCCACTGAATTAATGCAAATATTTATACTATATACTGACATAAAAGGCTTTAAAAATTCATCATAGTTTCTTTAGTCTCAGTTTAGGGGGAAAAAAAAAAGATCCCACTAGATAACACGAAGACTGTCTTTAATAAACACTATTTCTCTTCAAAATGCAACTTCTGCCTCTCCAAAATGTTCTGGTACCATAGGTATTGAAAAATGTTAAAAATTAGCTCAATTTTCACAATTAAAAAGATGAATCCTTCAACAACTCTGTACTAAACAAACTGAACAACCTAGTTAAAGATTTTCAAAAGAACTAATTTACAGGTAAATGCAAACCTGCAAACTTCAGCTAAAGAAGTGAAAATCCAGATTAAAAAAAAAAAATCAAACAAAAAAACGGTGGCAAGCCCCAGGACTCAGGGACAACACTCACCAGAGGAAAAATGCTCAGGAACCTATTTCCCTGAAATGTAGCCCTCTTTTGTACCCCAGGTTTCACTGTAATTCCATCTCCCAGTAGTTTTTTTAATCAATACATTATTTCTAGCACTTGAAGTACCTGTCAAGTAGCATTTCATGAAAAGTGCCTTCTTTTCTGGCTTTTCTAAGGGCTTTTGTATCTTCTTTGCTTATTTTAAGCTTTTTGTCTTGAAAACTTTGGAATTTCTTCCTGTAAGGGAGAAGAAAAGTAGTAAGGAAGTGAAGCTTTTTAAAAATTCTGTTTTCCAATAGCAGCTGTGGTAAGACTCTTAGCTCCTATTAAAGCATCAGGTAACTGACCTAATAAAATCCAGCAAACCATCCCAGTACTAAGGTTGCACTAAGGCTTCTGTAGGTAAAAACTATTCAGGTTTTATTTTTTTGCCAGTCTTAAGTAGGAATGAGCCCCTATGTGACTAGCATGAAGTGGTTACAAATTCTAAAGAGCCCCTTCTTCAACTACTAGCGTAAGAAATCAGGGAGCAAAAGTGCATTGGCAGGTTTTATAAAGTGCTGACTGAAGGGAAGCCGCAGGGGTTTTCTCTGTGAGAAAAGACCAGGGGCTGACCTGTGCTGGACAGAGCTGGCTCTCAAGACATCCACTACAGGACACAGCCAAATCCGCCAGCAAAGCTGGTGGCACCCTATGAAAACGTATTTAAGATAAGGCAAAATGCCACACAGGCACAGAGGGGAAAAAAAACCCTAAAAGTGCAAAATGGCAGCGTGAACATCAAGCACAGAGAAGCAGAGGAAGGAGATGCTTTAGGCACTGGAGCAAATATTACCTTCCAGCCCATGAATAAGACCATTCCAGAGCAGGGGAAAAGTGGGAAAGGGAAGGAGTGGCTGAAGGAAATCACTGTGTATTGACCTATAGCCCATCTGGCTTGGAGCAGTGGGTAGAAGAGTCTGTAGAGAAGCTGAGCTTGGGAGATGGGAGAAGGAAAGGTGGTGTTTTTAATTGTCGTCTCTCAGTATCTCCATCCATTTAAAAGGAAATAAATGTAACTAATTTTTCACAGTTAGCCCTGGGACAGTATCTGGTACAGCAGCTCTCCTTTATTTCAACTGAAGAGCTTTCTCATTCTGTTTTCTTCCCCTATCCTGCTAATGAAAAGTGAGTGAAAGGCTGGATGGGAGTTGGGCCCCAGTTAGAAGCAAAAAAAGGTACTTGAGCCTGTTACCAGCTCTAAAGTACGTACACGTAATTGATTTCACACTGTTTAACGTTTCCTTTGTCTTCTTGTGGAACGTCATCTTTCTTCTTAGCTTCTCTTTCAGCACAAGTACGAATCTAATAATTGAAAGAAAAAACAAGCAAAACACAATAGAAAACACCTGTATTTTAAAACCTGTAAGTCACAGGTGAAAGATAACTACATATCCTTCATAACAGAATGAGAGTCACAATGACTTTTCAAGTTCACAGTTTTCAAACTCATTAACCAGAGACAACTGCAAAAGTAAGAGCTGCCTGAAATATGGGAAATGTTATGTGCAATCTTTGATACTATGGTAAGACATAACTGCCTTTATCTCAAAGGAACACTATTACAGTTATTAATTTTGGCAGGGACAATTCAGAGATTGACTTAAAATACTACTGTTCTGACTAGTTAAGACACCTATCTCTACTTGGAAAGACACATATACTTCTTATGTTCAGATAAAGTCAAGATAGTCTTTTCAGATCCTTTTAAAAAATCTCCCCTTCTGGATCATTCTGGTAAACACTCCTCTGTCCCTGATCTGGTCACAATTCCTCTCCTCTGTCCCAAGCTGTTCAGAAATACCTGGAAGATCACACAGACTCTGAGAGGTAAAGTACCTTCTGATCTCCACAGGAAGTACTGATAATTTATGCAGCCCTAGAACTCATTTACCTTTCTTGTGGCCAGATCACTTGACAGCTTATAGGAAGCAATCATAACTGTATTAACAGAAAATCATAGCACACAGACATCTGCTTGTTTGAGTTTGATTCCTGACAATCCTGGTAGAAGGTAGAAGTTATAAATTACCTTTATCATTTCTTCTTCCCCTGCAGTTTTGCTTTTGGCTTCTATGTCCCCCTCCTCATTACATCTAATAAAACGGCTGTTTGCTGCTAGTAGTGCCATTTTTCTCTGCAGAAACAATATCACACATTGTAAGTATCAAGAGGTTGTATGTAATTCTTGATTTGTAGCATTTATCCTCTACAATACACCAGAAGCCTCTGCTTAATTCTTTTATGTATGGATACTTCAATAGTTAGCCAGCAGACTTGCTAGCTGCTTCATTTTTAAGATGCTTATAGCTGCCAAAATGCAGCTATTGAAGTATTTTAAAAACTTTCAACTACAGTAAATGCATTGCAGTTGGAAAATCGTAAGTTACAATATGAAAGAGACTGCAAAAGGCTTTCACTTCAAAGACAAAAACCATCTTCATAGATTAACTCAAAACACAGTCAAACACTAGCAACATCAAATAAACTATTCCAAACATCTTACATCTTGGAAGACAGGTTCCCACTGCTCTCTTGATCCTATTGCATCGGAACGTCCAACAACGAGTCCGTCTGAATTTATACCAAGGTATTTGCCGTAACCAGACTTGAGAGCAATCCTCGAAGAGAAAATGCAGGAAAACAATAAAGAGTGCTTTTAATTAATGCAATTCACAATATCCAACACTTCACAGATACTTTTAATAGCAGACAATGTATTTCAAAAGAGTATTAAAATGCCCTGTCACAAAATCCAAAGATAACAAGTATCAAAATTTGAAACATGACAATAATTACCTTGTATCAGACAACTTTACTGCTGTAAACTGCTCAGGAGGACTAGGGCCTTCATCACCTGCAGAATGAATTTTCCATTAGTTAGGTATAAACATAAAAATACATTAGTTTACTAATACTGCAGTATCAAAACGAATTAAACATTGACCATTTCTAAATGCTATGGAAAGTATTTATTTCATTAAAAATTACTTTTTGAGCATTCACTTTTAAAAAGCAATGCAGGTGCTCATTTATGTTCATATATTGACAGTGCTTAAAACAAGACACAAAATAAAGATGATGCACATTTAAAGAAATTTATAATTGAGAATGTTTTGTAATTCTCCTGGTGGCTTTGAAAATCTTTATCTCCTTGTAATGTTACTTCTTTCATAACAAAATGCATTATGGTCTAGCTATGTAACTCAACTCAGTATCCTAAAAGCTACTAGCTTCTCCAACTCTCAAAACCAAAACAAGAGAATATGGCCATTGTTGCTCTGATCTCACTCTAGAGATGAAATATCCACACTGTCAGGGTTCTGGAACAGTCCATGTCAGCGTCACAGCCCTCAAATTCAAAGAACAAGCTAATTATCCCAGCACATTAGTAGTCCTCTTGTGCAGTGACAAAACAAGTATATTACGACGAGGATGCAGCAATAAGCATTAAAACTCATCTACCTTGAATTTCTCTCTTCAAGTGACACCATAAACATTTTATAGGTTTTAATAAAAATTATACTGCTTTTTATCCAGCAAGTGGTACGGCCTTTAACAGGTAATCATATGCAGTGCAGTTCAATTTATTGCACACATTAGCCAGCATGAAACTAGATGAGTGAAACTGATTGGCAGTCATTAGATCTAAGTCATCTGCATGCTTCAGCTAGAATCATTGCATTTTTTGTAGTAAACTGGTTTTAGCTGTAACCCTGCTTGCCTTGAAGTGATGCTAGTTCTATGCTTTTAGGCACTTCATTATTAAAACTCCATTATTTTCAAATTTCCTGGAACAAACCTTTATGTGGTGCTCCAAGTGTAAACAAGCCATTGTCGAGGGCATGGATGTAAGCTCCTTTATCCATTTCTATAGCTATAGTTCCTGTAATTTCACCAAAATTACTGACAGCCCACCAGTTTCCTGTAATACAAAACCAAGACAGTTTATTAACAGAGTAATCACAACTTCTGATTACAGTAGCTGAAGAGATTATATTTCCATGTCTGCTCTGAAATTTTAAATTCAAAAGATAGCTATCTCACAATCTTTGTGCATTATTTTATAGTCCAGAGCCAATTTAATGGTGTTGCTGCTTCTGCTTCAGGTCGTCCTGCTCTTTGACCTGCTGCCATCCCTAGTTACAAGCTCCTGTGTTTTATCCCTTCTTTGTGTTAGTCCACAGACCAAGCTGATTTATTCAGCTGATGCAGCAAAGACACACCTCACAAGAAAAATATTTTTTCCCTCTGGATCTGTCTCCTTAAGTTTTGGGGTCATATCCATTTATTAGATCCTCCAGCACAAAAGAAACAGAGATACTATTTCATCTTTCTGTTAAATATGTGAGTGGTAATCCTTAGACCTCAGTAGCTCAAACCAATCTGGGTTTGAACATTTGACTCCTACAGAATTCTACCAAGGTTAACGGTGGCCCTTCCCATGTGCACAACTCAGAATTACAACTTGCACATTTTTTGAACAGTAAAATTTTCTCCTTGTATACTGTCTTACAAATATTTCCTACCTCATTAGGATAGCAACACGGATTTTTTTATTACTTATAAAAATCTGAATCCATCCCATTGGTGTCACAAGTTCCGTCTGGAATCTAGGAAGATCCCAAGACACAAATAATATGTTGTGAGAAATAGTTATATACCTCTACAGGGGTTACACTTGCTTTACAAAATCCTATAACGACATCTTTAGCTTCTGCCACATCCCCTACAGTTTCCACACTGTCACGTAACTCCTGGAAAGCAGCTCACCAACAATATCGAGCTGCTCAGCCGCATCCTCTTCCCTTTTCCGTTTCTTTTCCTTATGCTTTTTCTTGCTGCAAGGGGAGATGCAAAGAAGTGAGAAGGAGCCGCCGACCCGGCCCTTGTCCCGCCCGGCCCCCTGCCCTGCCGGCGAGCCCGGGGGTGTCCTGGGCCGGAGGGGAGGGCCAGGCCGGCCTCATCCCGGGCCGGCCTCATCCCGGGCCCGGTCTCCTACACCGGGCCCGCCGGGGGTGCCGGCGCGGGCGGCTCGGCGGGCAGCCCGCTGCTCACCTCTTCTCTTTCGAGCCTTTGAGGACGAGCTTGGTGGATTTGACACAGGAATACTCCGCCATGTCGGGATCCGGGAAGGGCGGGCGGACGGAGGCGGCTCCGCCCCCGGCCGGGCGGAAGCCCCGAAGCCGCGGCCCTTTCTCCGCCCGGCTGTGGGCGGGGACCGGCGGCACCGAGCTTCGGTCATCGCACGTGGAGGCTGCTGGTCGCGGAATTTGAGCGGGGAAAGTGAAACAAGAAGAGTTTAAAATTACATTTAAACAGTCTGTCCCTGGGTACCTTTCCCATCTAAGTCTGGCTTGGGTCCGTGAGTGCAGTGCTGGACTGTGAGCAAAGAGCGCTAAGGAATGAAGAACCCACGGCTTCTACGGCCCGTGCGTGCATGTGTATTGTAAAACACATACCAGGGACATCAGCAGAGCCCTTGGGCGTGAAAGCAGCAAGGGCAGCAGGCCTTGTTTCTGGCAAGCTTATGCAGGAGCTGGACACCTGGATGTGCTGGTGAAGCAGTAAAAGCTTCCAGGGACGCCTATGAAGACCAGTCGGGGAAATGCGGCTTGAAAGTCAGTCAAGTGTATCATGCTAGGGGTAAAATGAAGTATGACAGTTTTTTTCCCATCCTGTTAGACACTTGGTATTCCACAGAATAAAATCTACCTCAGACTTCCCCTTTGGCATATAACAACCTTTTTCTCATATTAACCTAGCACCTTCTAGACAGGTACCCATACTCTTTCCTTGGGGAACAGCCTTACTAGCACACGTGTGATTAGAATCCCAATTACAGTAGTAATTTGTGTTTAGTCTTCAAAAGTGCTGTTCCTGCGTCACACTCTTGAGAGGGGGGGCTTTGTGCCCAAAAAGTTGTCCATTGATTATATTACCTGTTTAAATGAAAAATGCTATCCCTAGTAAGGCTTGATGTACATGTCTTAATGTGCAGGTCCAGAGATGTTTGCATTGGATTGCTGCTTTTTGGTTTCCAAGTTAATTTCCTATCTATGCTTGCAAGTTTTCAGCACCTCAGAGGTATCTTCTACAAGTAAGAAATGTGAGTCTCAGACTTGTTTATGTCAAGGGTTTTAAAGTCACTGAAAGTATGACCAGTTGATAAAGCTTGGTGTGTACAATGTCCCAGTGAATGACCCTGGAGTTGGTGGATGACTGCAGGTGTCTTCCACAGATACTTTGGTTGGATCCAGAACCCTGCCTCTTCTCACCAAAATACTTTGAATTTCTCTTTGTATGCCTAAGATGACACTACCTCATATTGCTATTTGTGAAGCTGGAGTAGTTACGCTCACCGTGTAAGATACAGACAACAGTAATGAACTTCAAGGAGGTTTTGGCAAGTCCCCCATTTTGGAGCTTCAGGGGTGTTGAGTTTGTCAGCAAAAGCAATACCTGAATCAAGCTGCTGGTCCATGTAAATTCAGAATACTTTCTGGGCATGGTTGTGTGCTGGATATGCTACTTTCTGTACACACACAGTTTGTGGTGATTGGGAGTGGGGCTGTGGCCCAGCCTCATCCCCAGTGGGTGCAGCTGTGAGCAGCAGGTGAGCAGCATTGACAGCAATGAGCCATGGAGTGCCCAGGTGTGCTGACAATCACCAAAGGGAACAGAGGACTCACAGGTGCAGTGCATGAACATGATGGGTATAAAAGGTTGGGCTGAAGAACAACAAAGAGCAGAAGCTTGTGGCCTTCTGAAGTGGTGTTGCTCTGCATGGCCTGATGCTTGAAGCCTTCTGAATTGGTAAGGTGTTATTCTCAATACAGTTATAGCTGTATTTGATTCTTACAATGGAGTACTTTTTTTGCAGGTTCTAAACAGATATTCCTATAAAGCAGATATTTTAGTAAAAGGACTATGAAAGAGAAGAGAGCCATTACATCAAAGTCAGAACAAAGCATAGAGGCAACGAGTGAAGCAGGAAAAAATGTCTGTTAGCCATCCTAGCATGCTAACTTGTCCTTCAGTGGTTATTTTGGGGATCTGAGTTCTTTTTAGGCTTTGATTCTGTTGAGAGAAAACCTGCAGGAGTTAGTTTTGTTCTCTTAACTGTAACTTTAAAACTTTATGATTGGTTCTGATTTTTTGAGTGCTTAATTGTGCAACCTTAGTATTTATGGGGTATTTGTATGTTTTGTCAAAGTTTTTGTACATACGTTCGTGTTCACTGATTGACTGCGACCAGCACTTCATGGTGCACAAGCACTTACCTGAGGGGTCAGATGAGGGAGGAAAAGGTAAGAATAAAAAGTATTTGTAAGAGACGCAATAACTTTAAAGTTATTAAGGATTATCTAAACTGGGTTTTTTTTGGTGTTTTCTTTTTAATTTTAAAACCAAGCACAATTAAAGCAACTCGTATTTTAAAATACATATATTTTTATTATATGCTAGATAACAATTTTGCTATTTGTCCACCAGATGCTGCTATAGCCACAAAAATAAGTATAGATTGAGATGTTAGGGGGAGAAAAAAAGGAGGTAGTTTTATTTTCATTACAGGTGACTCTTACATAATCATGACTCTGGAAAGGATTATGCATGTGCTTACATTTTGGCTAGTGAGTGGTCCTGGTGTGTCCAATTAAACAGCTCATTTAGTGTAAAGTTGATCATGGTTGCATGCTTTCTTAGGATGGGGCTATGTCAATTACACTTGCTATTTTCTTGATTTGCTGTTCTGTTTCCATTCTTCTGTTTTATGGAAAGAAATTAGGAAAGACAGAATGGCAGAGACATTAACTATCTTATTTTAATAGAAATGTAGATTTTTTTCTCAGGCTTCCATAATGTACAATATATTTTCTTGTTAATGAGTATAATTTCTATTTAAAATTTGTGTATCTTAGGTTTCTTCTTGAATTTAGTGACACCCACAGCAAATAGGCATCCTCACAGTTTATGCAGAAGATGACAAAACCTTTTCCTGCAGGGCAAAGTGATGAAATCAATCTGAAAACTGTATCTAAAATGGTACCACTTTAGAAAAGCTATTTAGAATCTAATTTGCCAGTTAGCATTTTTGAAATTAAAACATTTCCAATGTGTCTGGGCTGTGGTTGTTTAAAAAAAAATATAACAGTTCATTTTCTTTATGGCATTGGAAATAAATTGAGCCTTTGTGTTTACAATTCTAGAAAACAAATCACTTTTTTAATGACTGGATTTCCCTGCCAGCTCGGAATTTGCCGCATGTGCATTTTATTTTGAATGGCTAAAGAGTGAAATCATTCATTGTTGTTGATGCAGATGGGGCAGATTGGCTGAGGTGTCATTTGCAAAATGTGTGCTTTCATCATTCAAGTTCGAAGGGAATCATTACAACAATGTAATAGAAAGTCAGAGCTGATGGAAGCGAAGGGCTGAGATTGAGCATCTGTGGACATAGTCTAGTGTCATAAGAGCCTGGACCCAAACTTGGGTGCTTTGGAGTTTTCTTCCATCATGTTTTGCTATGCTAGGAAATATTAAAATACCTCCCCAAACCAGAGAAACTTGAGTTAGCTCTCTTGATAGCCAAGTTGACAGATTGGTGTTTTTTTTTTTCTTCTTTTGTTTATAAGTGTGGGCCCCTTGTGAAATATCAAAGCTCTTGACTGATGTAACAGCCAAGATCGATATAGTTTTGTTTACTCATTTACAGAAGGAATGAGATCTGATCTGAGTTAGAACCAGAGCAACTATATTTTAATTTTTTCCCCAGTGGGACAAAGTACATACTCTGGAATGTTGTGGTGGTTTGTCATAATGTTCAGCAGCAGTTGTGCCAGTGTTGAAGCATCCTCAGGACAGGATGGTGCATGACAGATGTAAATAAAAAGCTAATTTGATTCGTAGCATTTTTAATACTGCATGCTGAAAATGGTTTTATTGTAACTTCCAGATTTTAAATGTGAACAGAAATTAGCTTTTTTTTTTTAAATACCAAAAACGGAAGCCTTAGATTTTTAGCACAGGTAAATAGATAAATTGCATTTCTTTTACTCAGGTTATGGTTCAGTAGTTGGAGTATTTGGGAAGTAAGGAGGGTTTCTCAGCCTGTCAGGGGAGGATGGAGCCCCAGTGCAGATCCCGCAGTCTTCAGCATCCCTGGTACAGAAACTGTGTTGGTTCTGGCTTCTCAGCTTCTTCTACTTTGCCTGATCACTCCCTCACTTTCCTCTGCTGTCACTCTGTGAAGTTTTGTAGTGAAGTTGTTCTAGCTGGCCAGACCCTCAATATCTGCTTCTCCATATATTGAGATCCTGCTCTAGAGTTTGACAGTGAGCACTCACCAAAATCCCTTTCTTCTGGACACTGAGGGAATACAAAAGAGAAATGAAAAGGTAACTGCAAATGTACAGTGGCTTCATGCTGATGCCAACTCTCTATGGTGTTTACTTGAACTCAGACCTTCTGGTTTCTGCTTGTCATCCCCAAATGATGCATGTGAACTTCTTCAAATTCTGTTATTCTTTTCTACTGAGTGCTCTGTGTTTTATCCTGATGTACTAAGGAAAAATTTTATATGCATATAAACACTTTTATTTCCCTGTCTGTTAGTCTGTTTCTTTACCAGTATTTTTTTTTTTAAACTGGCAAGATTTGTACCTTTTAACAGGCACAATCACAGCAATGATTGAGATCTGGTGAATTCTGAAACTGTTCTGTAAGAAAGAAAAAGACCTGTACCTTCCCTGACAAGGGGAAGGGTTGCAATATAAATTACCATCTTACTAGAGATTGAAGAGAACACTCATGCAGAAATGAGTCTATGAGGAAAACTCCTAGTAAATCTAGGGCACTAATGAGTGAAAAATCAAACTGCATTACTTCCAGTGCTTAAAAAAGCAACCTATTTCTCTGTACTGTAATTTCATTTTTTATGGGATGGAAATTTGATTCTGTAAGTTGAGCATATGATTTTTGACATTTCCTGACAAATAGCTGGCATGTTTGATGCAAATGTAGCTCAAAACTCCTTTCCTTACTCACTGCCACTATGTGGAAAATACGGACTATAAATTAAACACAACAGAATTTTTGTGGCAAGTTACCTGCTTTGTGTGATGTGTTCATATGCAGACTTTTCCCTCTCTGGGACACACTTTTTTCTTGTCTCCAGTGAGTCTTATTTCTCTTGTTATATGTGGCTGAGTTTGTATCTCATTAGGAAAGCCACAGGATCTACGGGGAAAGATTTTCTATTTCATGTATATGTAGCGCTGTTGTGGTTGTTCTTTGTTAGCCTATAATCATGTTTAATTTAAATACAGTTTCTAACTACTAACTTTTAAAAAATTTATTTAATTCAGTGTTTTTTAAAAATTTTTTCTTCCTTTTTGTACTTTGTCTGTGATTTAATAGGAAATAAACAGGTGGTTGTAGCTAGTTGGGCAGGTTGTACTCATCTTCACAGCATTTCTTCTGAGATGAGACTTACCAAGGATAACCCCCCCCTGCCCAACCCCACAATAATATGTGGCTTCCTTTTGGGCTATATTTGTTTCCTACTCTGTTTCTTCTGAGACTACGTGGGTGTCCTTTAAAATTTCAATGGAGATATGGATTGGCAGGACTTAAAAGAAGAATGAACCTTTGGCAGGTTGTTCATTTTCAGTGCTGCTGCTCTTATGGCCATAAAACTGTACCCTTTCTCTTTGTAAATTGTTTCCTCTCCCACAGGATTGCCATATAATTTCTTTCAGCATTTTTTTCCTAACAGAACCGGAGCATATACCTGCTGTGATTGTTTGCATTGCCCATTTGAATTTGAAGAGCTATTACAAGTGATTTTCTTCTCTTATCCTCCATAGCTTCTGATTCTGTGTAATTTGTCCTGAATGCAGATGCTCTTTCAGAAAAATGAAATTTTTACTAATGCCGTGGTAGTGAATATCTTATTAAAAAAGCTTTTGCGTGGACTTAGGCATTGTGGAGGTGAAAGGGAGACCTGTAAATTTAGAATTGCATGTAGAATAGGTATAGTCTAGATAAAGGCAGAAAAAGCTTTTTGCTCTGGAAGGGATTCTGAACTATTCATTATCCTTGTCCACTCACTTCCTTGTAAGTGTGTGTAAAATCTAAGTTATAATGGATCCACTTGTGGGTTCTCCCCCTCCCTGCCCCTACCCAAATATAAAAGGTTTTGATGGTCTGACTCAGACTGTCCTACTTGTTTATTCATCCAGAGAGCCTCCAAATGTTGACAATATTTACTAGATTGAGGCAGTTAGAGATGAAAGGAAAATGTAGACTTTTCTAGTCCTTGCCCTCATTTAGGACTATCATCAATATCTTGTAATTTTTTTTTTAAATTTTGCCCATCAAATATCTAGTAAGTCTGGTTTGCCTGGCTTTTTGTCTTTCTAAAAGCAGGACAAAGCAGGTTTACAATCATCACCACATTTTTGACATGAGGTAAATAAGATTTCTAACCCATAACACAGTATGGAAACTGTTTTGAAATAGAGCAGCCAGAGATGGCAGCATTCACCATCCTAATGCTGCTTGACTTTTTTTTTTTTTTTTAAAGCTTCAGTAACTTGAAGGAATGAAGGATGTAAAATTTTTAGCTTCCACTGAAAAAATACAATGCAAACTAGAATGCCTGTCCCCTATGGATATGAACAGACGTAAAACCCGATTGTAAAGGTTTAAAAATTTGAAAGGCAGAACAAAAAGAAGAGCACACCTATATTTCTTTTAAATTCTGCATCTAAAGCCATTGTTGTGAGTTTTGGAGCCTGACTAATGATTTTTGAATGCTTTGCATTGGCAACATCTGTTGGCTTTTGTCCTGTCACAGTGGGTGAGTGTGTAGAAGTTGAAAGTGCTGATCTTTCCATGTTTTGATCCTGAGAGAAAAGGAAAAGGAACATTTCAGTATGCATCACCTGTTTTCAGGCTGTTTTCCCCACAGCATACTGTTGGTGCACATCAGTGTTTTTCTTACAGTCTATATGCAGCACAAGGTATTTTTTCCCACTCAAGGTTTATTTTTCTGAAGGAGTGGCTACTGCTTCTGGTAATCCCAACTCTAATTGGGCAAAGATAAAAATAGTCTTTTTGCTGTCACAGCTTCATGAAACTGTGTTGTGACAAGGCATGATCTGGTTTAGATCTTAAAAGATGAAGTCTGAGACTGGCTAAGGGGTTTCAGTGCATCCCAGAGTACTAGGGAATAATCCAGGAAGGATTTCTGACACGTGCAGTAGAGGGGATGTAATTTATACAGTTAACTTCTTAACAGAGTATTGAGCCATATCCTTACTGTTCTTTGGCCTGTTTGGAGGATGAAATCTGTAGGGGTGGGGGTGTGTGTGTATGAGGATTTGCTGTAACTGGACCAGAGCACTAGACATGAAATTCTTGCTGACCTGCTCAGGTGTATAGTCCTGTGATGGATCAAAACTGGTCTCAGTTCTGGTTGCATTGGGATACAGGGATAAAATTCAGCATTGGTAATGTCCATTGATGCTGTTGCCTTTGTTGCAGATGGCCTAGATCTATCTCAGGTTTCATCACTGCCTGAGGCGCCCAGAACTGCTTTTTCTAGGAGGTACAAAATGTGTAGCCAGTCTCATTAATTGGACATGCTTTTTTTCCCCTCAATATCTAGTGGAAAGCCAGAAGTAGTTAAAAAAAAAAACCCAAACAAACTAGACAATCAGTGTATCTGTGGTCAGAGATGTAGGTTATTCACAGCATAGCATTGCATCTCATTTTCCTCTGGAGACAGAGGGATTCCCTCTAGCCTGAGCAAAGCAGTCTGACCCAGTGAGTGCAGAGGCCCCCCTCACTCGGGGACAGGATGCAAGAGGACAACAATTGGTTGAAATTAGAGTGAAAACAGAAAATATGCGGTTCTTTTGCCTGCCCCCTCCCCACCCCTCCCAATGTAATGGAATTTAGGGAACATGGTCATGTTAAAGTAGAGCAAGTTTGTAGTGTAAAAATAACATTTGTAGTCCTGTTGTATGAGACAGAGAGTGAGTCCTGCCAGCCAGGCTACTTAATAACTCTTCAATGCTTTTCTGCGGTGCTGGGGCATTAAAAAGAAGAGAGGATGTTTATGTAAAAGTCAGTCTTCTTCTCAGGGACTGGCAGAGTGTGTAAAGGACTGTCCTTCTTGGTAGGGGTGTGTAATAGTCAAGATCCACAACCACATAATACTTTCCAATATTGTTTGAAACACTGTTTATGTGGTTTACTGCAACAGTCTGGAAGGCTTCAACATCAGTTCAGACTTGCTGTGTTCCTGTGTCATGCTTGGGTTATGGCCTGAGACAGATTACACACAAGAAGACAACAAACATAAATGCTTTATCACATGATAAAGGCAATGAGAAACAAAATCACCCTGTGGAATCAAAATGAGTCCAAGGCATGATATCACTTAAAAACAAGGGTTTGTAGCAGTGTAAGACCCAGCTCATCCCTGCCCACTCCTGCAAGTAGAGCCTTTGTCCACCAAGTGACAGTGACAACTCTAAAAACATAAAAAATGTAAAGTCTTCTGCTGCTGTGAAATCCCCTTCCTTGCTTTATCTAGTAACTATCCTACTTTTCTCACCTGAAGGTGCTAGGTCTTTTTCTCCCTCTGCCTCTCAGGGTGTGGGTACTGATAAGAGATCCTAAATGACACCTCTTGTTTCCTCTCCTGCATGTGGAAGCATGTGACAGCACTCCACTGGCTTGGAGCCAGTGATGTGTATTTTTAAAGAGGATCTAAAAAGTATTTATGGCTTCAAATGTGATGCTGGATTGAGCAGCAGTCAACCATTTTATTAGTTCTGCTCTCCCAACAGGTAGATATATAGTAAGACTGGCTAGTGAATTTACACTGTCTGTGTTAATTCTGAATTTGTCTGTATCAGACTTACTGCTGTGACTACAACTTTTAACAGGTTGGTGCCTGCTTTTGTACCTTACTCTGCTCTTCTCTGGAGCTGATGAACTTGTGAGTAAATTATGTTTAAGCCTTGATAGCAGTGATATGTTCATGGAAGGGCATGTCAATGTGGGAGTGCAATTCAGGTGAAAGTAACCTGGAGGTGCTGGGGTTTCTTAAAGATCACCTCTGAGTCCCTTAGTAATGGAAGAAGGAGGTGCAGCTGGGGAATGCTGTTTTTTCAAATGCCTCCTTGGATATTGGTGACAGAGCACTCATTTTATCTGGATGCATAGTGCTGTCCTATGCCTTCACAAAACATCTCTCTGCAGAAAGGCTGGGGAATAATCCTGGTTGGATTGATGATGTGGTTTTGGTTGCTGCTGGGATTGTGGTCTGTTCTTGGCATGAGAAAGGCTGTGTAGTCATCCTCTAGGCTGGTGTCTGAAGGGTAGATCCTTGGTATTTCCATTCTCTTTTTCTTCCTGAAGTGCAGTTAAGATTCTCTACACAGGCTGCATGCTCTATGATGTCTTTATTCATCTCTGAAGCTCCTAAATATTTTGTCATCTATATCTACCTATCTCCCATAGACATCTTTATTTTTTTTTAATTGTTTTAACATTAATTTGGTACAGATTTTAAATCTGTTACACACCTCAGAATGGAATCAGGCATTTCCTCAGCTGTGTGCTGGTTTCTTGGGACCATGATGTGTGCATCTGACTCAGAGACAGATCCCTAGTGCTGGGACCATACAATACATCAGGCTATTATCTCAAAATGGTTAAATGATATTGTGAGTTTTTGAGAGGTTGTGTGTAGCATAGAGTATGATCGACAAGTGGGGATAGGATCACTGTCAAAGTGAATCAGCAGCCAGCTCCATCTTGAGGGGAAGATACTGGCAGACTTTAAATGCTGAAGTCAGTAAGCAGGTGGAGAAAAGAGTCATGAGAATACTAAAGAAGGGCTGTTTATAGGCTGTTTAGGTTCTAGTGAAATACCAGTAATTTAACGAGAACATTACATGGAACACTACATTACATTATATTTGGCCCCTGCCTGTAAAAATGACATGGCTCTTGAAGCAAAAGCTTTCAGCCTAAAATAGAAACAAGGGAAAGGACAGTATGTGATTGAGTTCGTATTGCTCATATTTATGAGTTTTAGTTAGCAGCATCCTATAGATGTATTTTCTCTTAAAGTGAGGTTGTAAAAGGCAAAGAACTATTTTTCTGAAATGTTTTGAGACTTCATTCAGAAGACTCATTTGCCTATTGTGTAGGTAACTTTCTAGCTTCTAATTCTATGTATCACATCATGACTGAACAGGATAATGCAGACCTGTGGATCAGCCCTATTTGTCTTTTCCTGTATTTCATTGACTGCACGGAGGGGGCATGTATGCTGGGAAGTTCAGATCGAAAACTTGTTCTGTAGCCTGGTTGGAACACAGCCCTCTAGTAAGCACTCAGTATTTCACCACAGGTGGTGCATGCAGCTGATAGTTGGCTAATTGGTGTGTAGTTCTATCATCTTCCATTACCTCCCTTAGAAGACCAATAAGGGCATTATTCTGTTTTTCCAGTGTTGTGCAAAGCAAAACAATGAATGCTGAATCAATAAAGTAATCCACAATTTAAGTGCTGTAAGGTAAAAAAAGGCATTTTAAACCTATAAACTATTTATTTTTATTAAAACATTTTAGTGGCACCATCTTTTTGTATTTTACTTGAAATATCATTTGAATTCCATTTATGTGAAAGGCTTTATTTGAAACTTTTTTCAAACTTAATAGATTAGTTTTACTAGTGAGCCAGTTGGAGTTAATCAATGGGGAACAACTGTATAGAGGTTCTCTAAGCTAGGCTGGATTTGAAGGGTTTAATTTTAATCATAGTCGGAGAGCTACAGCTGCTTCATGTTTGTTTAGTAATAGAGTTGATGAGCAGCTAATTTGAAAGGAAAGCTCAAGCACAGGTGTGAAATTCCTCATGGGTGTAAGAGAACTGGCCTTGAATGTAAGAAGATGGTGCTGAACATATTGCTCTACAGTAAGGCAAAAGAGATTCTGGTCTAAATATTTATAAATTGGCACATATGACATAAATCCCTTGACTCAAACATTCTTCACCTTTTATCGTGCCGTTTAAGTGATCATCCAGTATGTCAGAGACCAGGATTTGATACCCTACTCTGTCTGGTTTTGACTATGTTACATTCAGGTTCCAGGATTTGAGTCCTAGTGGGAATAGTGCTCTGAGCAGGTCTTTTATTTTTTCCATATGATGCTATTCAGATTGCCTGTAAAAACTAATAGAAATTTGATTTGAGGAGCACCAGTTACTACTGTCCACTCTATATACATATAGAGGATACAGAGATGTGAATCCTTATCTGGTTTAGTTTGTCTTCATGCACCTTGTGGGGAGGGAGGATGTAACTTCTGAAGAAAGGCAGAATTGAAAACACCTTCTCTGGCATTTCCTACTCACCCGGTTACAAGCTCTGTGGGCTGTGTATTTAGTCCTAGCAAACACTGTTCTTTGTAAAAGTTCTGATTTGTGATCTGTGTCATACTTGCTGTGATTACTGTAGTGCTCCTGTAGCAGTTGCTCTGAGTGATGGCTCAAAGATGAGAATATTGACTTTGACAACTGTCTCCTTAACATCCTGTGAGTGTACAGGCTACTGAGTTAGGAAAGTGGAGGAGATAATGTGATTTGCTCTGTTCCCTAAGCCACAAAATTGGTAAGCCATGTAGCAGGTGAAGGAGCTGCCACTCACAGGTACTGCTGTCAGTGTTGAACACTTCTGCAGTTAGTGTTTGGGTGATTTCCATGGAGGAGGATTCCCAAGGTAGGCACAATGTGCAAGACAGGTGTTGTAACACAATTGCTACTGCAATGTTGGGGTTCCTATGTGCAGCCAGTCCCAAAGCTAACAGCAGCCTAACATGGAGGAAGGAGCTGGATGAGATTCAAGAAAATGTCAGGAGAAGTTTAAAATCATCCTAGAAGATTTTGACCACAGTATATGTATAAAAAACAGAACTTGCTTCTTTAGTTCTGCAATGTAGGGACCAACTCATGTTGGGAAAAGTATTCTCTGAATTCACATGAAAAGCAGGAAAATACTTAACACATTAGTTATTTTAATGACCTCTGCATTTTCTTGATATGATCATAAGCAAAAATACTATTCCTTGCTATTGTAGTAAAAATGTTGCGTGCTCAAAATGCTGGGCCTAGTCTTAGAGGTTCAATGCAATCACCAGACTGGGATGATAAAAAAATCAGTTCTTTGGCTTCTTTGAATTAAGAAATTAAGTTTTTAAAATAGTTTATTATTAGTGGGGAATGTTAGTGGCATTTCTGTTAGCAATTAGAAGTTAGTGTGCATCTTATTGCAGACAGTACGTGGAATGAAGGCATACAGAGATGTACAGATATTTTGAGGCTATGCAAGTCAGTGACGAGGTGAGGCAGTGATGCAAAAAGACTTGAATTTAGTCTTCTGTGAAGTAACCAGATTCACTGTATTTCCCAGTGCAAATCCTTTTGGGGGTCATTGGACGTTATTAACTGTATTTGAGATGAAGATCAGTGAGGAGAGAGACACACTTTTTCAGTTATATTAACGTGAGTTGCTGCTGCTGCTAATTGACTCAGTTAAAAATACTTTCCTGCTCTGTAAGAGGAGCTTCTATGATTTGAAACATGTTTAAATACTTTTATAGCTGTGGATTACTAAGGTAATGGATTCCACACTGCTTTAATATTGTCCAATTCTGATGGAAGAGGGATTTTTTTTTTCCCAGCTCTCTTGATATTTCTGGTTGTCATGGTTATTGTAGTGTGACAAAATTGATTTCATTTCACAGAATTTTCTTCATTTTACAAAAGTGGAGAAACTGATTTTGCTGGTATTTTAGTTTTGTAATGCCTGTCTTTTTTAGAGAAAACCACTGTGTTGTGAAAGGCTTTGGATGCAGTAGTATGAATAACATCCTGTGCCTAGAAGGCATTGTGAGCCACCGGAATCAATCCAAGAACCTTATCAAGTACAAGTAAACAATAAAATGAAACCCATTTATCTGAACTGGTAGTAGAAGTGGACACTCAATTTAACCCTGTCAATGCCATCATAGCAGCAGGAGAGTTTTAGGTTTCTTCCCTTCTAGTTTCTCTTGTATTCTGGTGATGCTAGGCTTTCATGGAGAGGGAGGTGTGTTCATCTTGGTTCACAGACATGCATGTAGATGAACTCTACAGGTCCTCTTCTGTTTCAAATAGAAAAATCAAAACTTTGTTTTTATCTAAGGTTTAGAAAACTAATACACCAACATGAATAAAAAGTTGTTTTTTCATGTGATTTCTGACTCCTAATATAAAAATCAAAACCCAGTCTCTGACACAGTCTTAACCCTGTCTTTATGACTTGCTTTATAATAGAAAAGACTAGATGCAGTTTTTATGTTTTGAAGGAATATCTGAAAAGCAGTTTTGGCTTCAAATGCGATGTTAGATTAAGAAGCTGTCATCAATTTGATCAGTTCTGCTCTCTCCAGCAGGCAATATTGAATTTACATTGTCTTTCTTCTGTGTTTGTCTGTAGCAGGCTTACTGCCATGACTGCAACTTCTAGGTTGACTGTCTGCATATTTTCCTGCTTTTGTGTCTTACTGTCCTCATCTCTGAAGTTGATAAAATTGAGAGCAAGTTAAGTTAGTTTGCATAGGACTTGCAGTGACTGTGCTTTCATAAAGCCCCAAACATACAGATTGCTTTTTAGACACAGCACAGATGTTTTTCACTGTGCTGTTGGTAGAATAGTTGCTTGGCTAGAGGCACCAGAATCTGGGAATTTTTTTAGCTATAATTAATACAAAATTAATAGAAGTTTTATATTAGCTTTTATTTATACTTCTAGGATCATTTTGCTGTCTGATAGCCCTGAAAGTAGAAGATATTGTTTTATTTCAACTTGTTTTCATTGAGTAAGAGTCCACTGTGGTCCTGGCAACCTGCTCTAGTTCACCCTTCTTGAGCATGCAGGTTGGACTCAAGGGATTGGATTTCAGGAGATCCCTGCAGAACCTGATGATTCTTGGACTATAAACAAGAGGCCAGAGAAAGGACAACATAATCCATAGTTGCTGAGTAAATTTAATTTAAATTCAATCATATAATAATAGTGATTTTATCAGTTACAGGAGAGAATATGTAGTACATTCAGCTGTAGAATCATAGAATCATTGAGGTTGGAAAAGACACTTAAGCTCAACAAGAGAAACCATAAATTCTGTCAAGTTCCCTACAAAACCCCAAGTGCCATATCTACACCTATTTTAAATACCTCTGGGGATTGTGACACAACCACTTTCCATTTCAATTCTCAGTAATAGTTTCAGTGAAATTTTTCCTAATATCCAATCTAAACATCCTGCCACAACTTTGTTTTCCTCTCACCTGATGCTTTAGAAAAGAGGCTGTCACTCACCTTGTTACAGCCTCCATTCAAGTAATTGTGGAGAACAATAAAGTTCTGCTGAGCCTCCTTTTGTTCAGGTTAAACAACTCCAGAACTCAGGAACTTGAATGAAAACTTAGTAGAATATATAGCTGTTTAGCTGAATGAAGCACCTTGGAGAGAATTTAGAAATTAAATAGCAATGCCTATAAATGTACATGAAATGTAATTAATGTAAGTGGAAATCAGAATTAAAATTAGCATCTTTTAGGATGGACTTTGACAAGTTTTTAGGAGGCATTCCTGGGTGGGACACCCATGGTATCAAATATGCTGAATATGTTCCAAATGAAAGTATTTAATGAAGGAAATAACATTGTGTGTCTAAGGAATATGCTGCAAATGCATTTATGGGATTGTTCTCTGTTGGTAGTAGGAAAAGAAGGATCTGTGATGGTGAAGTGTCTGAAGAAATGTAGCCTGTAAAAGTACTTTAATACCTGTGACAAAGTGATCTTGGGAGACTTCCAGATGCCCTCCCAGCTGCTCTTTCATTCCACCATCTCAACAGTACCATGCTGGTGCTGTGGTTTAGTTGAGGTGTTAGGGAATGGGTTGGACTAGATGATCTTGAAGGTCTCTTCCAACCTAGTGATTCTGTGATTCAGTACAGAGGAATTAAAAAAGATAGAAAAGCTTGTGGCTGAGATCAAGGTGAAGGACCACTTTACCCCCAGCAGGGGTTCTCCATGGGCTGCAGTTTTGTTCAGGACACATACATGCCCTGCAGTGCTGTCCTTCATGTGCTGCAGGGGCTACCTGCTTCACTCTGGTGCTTTTAATGCTTTGCAGGGAATTTATTCTTTAATATAGTCTTCTGGGCAGGCTGCTGGGGCATCTCTGCTCCAGCCCTGGAGCATCTTTCCTTCCTTCTCCACTGTCCTTGTTTGTGGGATTT
This sequence comes from Irena cyanogastra, assembly GCA_013397155.1. NCBI lineage: Eukaryota > Metazoa > Chordata > Aves > Passeriformes > Irenidae > Irena > Irena cyanogastra. The sequence continues at coordinate 348,889 of VWZV01010737.1, read as the reverse complement.
TTCTCACTTTTGTCTTACGAATAATGTGCAATGGTTTTTTTTGTCCTTTCTTAAATAAGTTATCACAGAGGTGCCCCTAACTTGCCTGATGTCCTCAGCTGTGTCCTGCAGTGTGTTTGGAGGTGACACTGGTTTCTCCTCACGCTCCTTGCCATGTGAAACCAATACTGAACAGCTCCTCAAGCCTCTGACATCTGCAATAAAATGAAAGCAACTTGGAATAATAGCCTGAAAAACTGTTGAAAGGGTAATACACTTAACTACTGAACTTTATTAGAAAAATAAGGACATTAAATGGTTTCTCTGGTCCTTATTACAGTTTTTGGCATTAATCAGTTTCAGTTCGTTTCTTGACTGGCAAAAGTAATAGGTGATTTTATTTGTTTTCACATGCAGGAGTAGTTTTGATGACCTATTTTATGTAACACTCAGAAATTCCTTCACAATTTGTAGTCTCTTCAAGTCTGGGATTTTCTTTGTCTCTCTCTAGTGCTATTAGAGTTTATGGTACTTGAACACATAGCAATAGTAATAAGATGAAGGACTTGAGTTTTCTTAATTTGAAAGCTATTACTTTCCAAATAAAGTTCCATTCCCATCCTGGTAACTTATTTTGTAGATGAGAAGCAGCTGAGACCACTGCAAGAATGGCCACAAACACAGTATTTTCCCAAACATAGTGCATATTAAAAAAAATATAGATATTTTCATCCTTTTGGCAATATGTGTTTTGATGACAGCTGGTTTTAGAAGGCACTTAAAAGTAATACAGGCAGACAGTGAGGATTTCACACTGTCATTTGGATAAGCTCTGTTTGGCAAGGCAGTTATCATACTAACATGTCCTAACACTTTGAAACATGGCTTTGGTCTCTTATCTACTTAAAGTAAACTCTAGTTTAAAAATTGCTCTTCATGCAGTAGTACTGTGTATACAAATTCTCAGCTAAAGGGAATAGTTGGTATTCTCAGAAGGATTACCCCCAAAAGTTCTTCAAGCTCTGTCCTATGTTATGACACATCTGTTTTTTCAGTCGTGGGAATAAACTTAAATGTTTGGGTAACAGTTTATTTTCAGAATGATTTGTGAACCTGAACTATAAAAAACAAACAAAAAACCACCTAAAAATCACTGGTTACTTTTCTTTCTGACCTTCAGGTAAAATACTGAAGACATACAAAGATATATTAAGAGGTTTTTAACAGCTATTTTAAAGCACTATTTTGTAGGTTTTCTCTTACCAACAAGTCAGTTTCTCCAAACTGAATGATTGAGACAGAGGTATTTCCTTTTCTCTTTTATCAGGGTAGGTGGAAGTGATTAGAGCAAATTCTGTCATCAGTTCCTAGTATTGTACTTTTATCTTGAGTCTTTAATAGGTTGGTTGTGTCAGCACACACTCTAGGTCAGCCCTTGATCTCTTCAGGCAGCTGTAGGCCACCCATATACTCAGAGAGATGAGGTGAGGTAGAAAGTTTTTTTGAGGCTGACACAGCACTGCCAGCTGTTTATCATGTCTGTATTTCTCCTAAATTTTTGTGTTTAGGACTAACTGCAATCAGAGCTTTAATTTTAAGTGAAACTTAAAGACTTCTAGTCCCCAGTTAATTCCATGTGTTGATATTGCTGCTGACCATATCGGAGAACTACACTCCTCCTTTGAATGCTGAGTTATCTACCTTTTCAAAGGTAGAGAATTGCCATGTCTTCTGTTTAAAACTGTATATCTCTAGAGAAGAAAGGGTTTCTGTAGCACTGCAGAGGATCTCTGAAAAGGGAGAAGGTGCTTTGGTTCCGTGTGAGATGCATATGTTCCTTACAGCTGTATGTACTGCCACATGATGATTCCTGAGCTGGAGTCCAGGACTGGAGAAGGTGCATTATCTGCCTTTCTTGTGACTTTTTTCTTCAGTGAATATTAAATCTTGAATATAAGTTGAGAAAAACTCATTATGTTGGCATATTGCTGAAAGCAATACAAGACAAGAAAAATAAATGTTAGGGGGGGAAAAAAGGGAGCTTGTGCGAGACTTGTCATTGAAATTGCATTTACAGTAAAATTCCTGCAGCTCAGTATTCTGCAGCTGACTACTCCAGCTTTACCTTTCTATTAACCTACAGGTAACTTCTGTCAGAAAATCAAATGGGGAAGAATGAGTGTTTAGAAATAAATCAATTTTAAAGATTGAATGTTTGTACTCATCACAAGTTAAGTAAATAAACCATCCATTTCCAAGTCAGTCTTTTGGGTACTTGCATTTAGGTAAACATTAGTTACGGGTTATTGATATTACTAGTTGAAATCCAACACTGTGCAAAGTGCTTTAGCAGCAAGGACAAAAAAGTTTCTTTAAATGTTTACTGTGTGGTTAGAAAGTTTAGATGAGTGGATAAGTGAGTTACATTGAGAAGCATTGTAAATGAAATTGAGCGGATACTGCTTCAGAATTTTATGATTTACTTTAGATTTTTGTCTTTAGTATTGAGAGTTGGTTCAGTCATAACTTTTTTCTTTTCTAGAGCATTATAAGGTACAGAAATAATGGCAACTATTTATGTGAGCTAGTGAAAGATAAATTATAATGTTGTTCATAACTTTCATCTGCTTGCAGCCCACTTTGTCAAATATATATGTATTTGCTAGGCTTCAGCATTCCTGGACCAATTTCAGCCAATCTGTGATAGGAGGCAGTTTAAACAAACAGAGACAAGCAGGCTACAGTAAACATGGTATAGATGCAGCTTCTTTTCTGAGTTTGTGATTTACAGCCAGTACCAGAAGATACCTAAGGTGATAAAGTGAGGAAGGTACAGTCTTCAGTAAAAGTGATCCAGGACTCTAGATGGAAGGCAATTTCCTTTAAAGACTAAAAATTTCTGTTCGGAGCTAATTCTTGCAAGGAATGTGAAAAATTCTCTTGTTGCTTTTTATTTCATAAGACCTTTTCTTTTGGAAATGGATTATTCTCAGCACAGCCTTCTTCTAGTGCTGTAGCTATCCTTGGGAGTACACTTAGAGCTTCTAAAATAAACAAATGTGGATTTTTTAAAGATTTGGTTACTTAAACATTGGCACTTTATTTTCTGCCAGGGATTTGGACAGTCCCATAGCATATGTAACAGAGCGTTCCTGTCAGAGTTAAACACTGCCAGCATTTGCTTATGCTGGCAATTTTGAAAGCTGTGTGCTTTCAAAATGGAGCACACGGTGGGCCAAATCCTGCTTACTTTGTTAGATAATCAGTTCTGGGCCAACAGATACAAATTGATAAAAGGGTTTTCAGAGTTGAATGCATGAACTGCTGCAACTTGATCATCAAGTCACAGTTCTCCTACTGGGATCTGTGTCCATTTGTCTTTGTATCTGATTGATGTGAATCAGGCATAAGAGCCTGGAAAATGCACCCTCACCATTTATTCAGTAGCAATTATTCTAAACTGTTTTAGTAATACAAGCAGGATTTTGTAAGCAATTAACAATTTGAGCTAATAGATGTTTAAATCTCCCAAGGGTGCATAATTAAGCCATTTGAGGAAACTGTATAGACAATGTAATAGGCCACAGAAGGTCTCTGGACTCTGCTTCCACAGCTGCCTGTCTCTGAAAACAAACAATAAAAGGAGTGATATTTTGTAAATGCAGGCACACAGACAAGCTGTTGATATTGTACCTTGAATATTGTGTAAGACAACTTTATTTTGTCACTAGGTGATCACCTGTGTAGCATAGATCTTGAGTTACAACTGTGTTAATTAACAGGTACTGCATAGCTGCTATTGCCCCCTCTGTCTGCACACTAATTTATCCTGTGGTAATTAGAGAATGAACAGTACCTATATAAAGGATAATGGATCCTTTACATCTATTGATCCTTAAAAGATCAGTCTGATATCAACTAGCTCTGTGAAGATCTCCTTATCCCAAGTTCTCCACACTTCCTTTTGCTTCATTGAAGGTGCTCTGCTACTTAAACTTTGTGCAATATAGATTGAGCTTCATCCCCTGCAATCAAAGAGCCTATGCAACCTATTGAAGCCTTTCAAAGGTCATTTAAAATGCAGTACTTGACAAACTCAGCTAAAGCAGTGGTTGCTTCTGATTTATTAGTTTTCACAGCAGTCTGCTGCTACATAGTTTTAGTTTTCTCTTAGGCATAATTTGTTGCTTGACTCTTGGGTGTGAATGGATCATGAACAGCTCTGCTGAGAAGGATTTGGGGGTGCTGGTGGGTGAGAGGCTAGAGATGACCCAGCCATATGCACTTCAGCCCAGAAAGCCAAACATGTTCTAGGCTGCATCCAAACAGCGTGGGCAGTGGGGGGGGAGGGGAGGGGGAGATTCTACCCCTCTGTTTTACTTATGTGAGATGCCACTGGGAGCAGTGAGTTTGGCTGTGAAGTCCTCAGCAAGGGAAGGGTGTGGGCCTGTTAGACTGGGTTAGGAGGAAGACCATGAAGATGATCAAAGTGATGGAGCACGTCTCAGATGAGGATAATCTGAAAGAGCTGGGCTTGTTCAGCTTACGGAAGAGAAGGCTTTGGGCAGTTCTAATTGCAGCCTCTCGGTGTTTGAAGGGGCCTTATAAGCAAGGTAGAACAAACTTTTTAGCAGGACTTTTTACAATAGATAAAAGGTTTTAGTTTTAAACAGAAGAATGGTTGATTTAGATTAGATCTAGGGAAGAAGGCTTTTACAATGAGGGCGGTGGAACACTGGAACAGGTTGCCCAAAGAGATGGTGGGTGCCCCACCCTTGGAAACATTCAAGGTCAGGTTGGGCATGACTCTGAGCTGTCTGGTCTACTGGAAGATGTCTCTACTCAGTGCAGGAGGGCTGGAGTACGCAACTTTAGAAAGTGCTTTCCAACCCAAACCTATTGTGCGTTTCTATGTCTTAGAAAGCAAAAGATAAATTCTCTAATTTAGCTTGAGGTGCTGCTTTTAGAGTATAGTACAACAATGTACCTGTAAGTGCATGCATATATCCACATCCTGTAAATAGGTGCAGGGCATGACTTCATGCGACCTCTTTATCAATTTAAGATTACACATGAAAAACATGGAGAGGGAGGCAGTTTTCTATATTTACTTATTTAACTGGAGCAAAAGGGTTATTTTCTTTGCCTAGAGTAGCTGTGCTTGGCTTACAAAAGAAAGTTGCACGGGGGGGAAGCTAGAAAAGGCAAAAAGTATGATGTGGTCTGCTCCTTGAAATATGAATAAAGTGGAATGGAATTGTTCAGTTAGACCAGATGACTGTTGTCCCTTCCAACTGCCTGACCAGCTCAGGGATGAACAAAAGTTAAAACACATTGTTTTCCAAATGTGTCTTCGGGGCATCAACTGCCTCTCTAGGAAGCATGTTCCACTTTTTGGCAATCCTTGGGAAAGAAATATTTCCTAGCATATGAAGATATTTTCTTTCCTAACATATGAAGATAAAGGGAAATAATGACTGGATATCCAGTTGTTTCAGTAGGTGTTTTTACACAATTGAGAAATCTGATGGTAAAAGTAGTAGATAAAAATATAACACTGGATCTGCTTTCAAGAGGATAATGGGATGTTGCAGAAGAAGAAATCCAAGAACAACTTTTATTTCCCTGTAGTATTCCTAGTTTTCAAAGCAATTTTTACTATTGGTTTCTTAGCTGCTCCCTGACTTGTATTCTGTCCCATGTTTTTTTACTCTCCTCACCTGTTTCTCAATACTTCGAGTGCATAAGGATTGGCAACATACGAGAAGGTGAAAAACAGGACCAGCAGGATATAGGAAAAAAAAAAGCAGGTATGAATTATGAGAAATCACAGCTTTTTATTGCTTACTTCCCCATTCTCAGTCGTCAGTCCAGTATTCCTGTAACACTCAAAAAATTGGTGTTCATCTTTATTTTTGCGTATAGCCAGATGTCATATGTGGTGATATGCCAACAACCACACAGCTTTACAAACTCCTCTGATCTTTAAAAGTGGCAGGGTGATGCCATGAGGAATCAAAGCAATCTGTCTTTAAACCATAGGGTTTAGTTTTATATGTCAGGGACACTTAAACAGTTCTCTTTACTGCTTTATCTTCCTCACAGCAATGCAAACATCCAGATTTCTCATCTATGGTACTTTAAACAAGTCCAAAGCTGTTATCTCACAGCCCTTGTTGACAAGAGCAGTTATTCCCACAGTTATAATCTCTCCTTTTTTTCCTTTGGTAAAAGATGATTTTGGAGTGCAGAGGCTTTTATTTGCTCTCCCCTCTCCAGCAAATGCCAGAATTGAGCCTAAGACTGAAATAGAGATAGCAAGGAAAGTATCACATTTAGGTTGATCTTCCATTCTGTGTATGGATGTGCAGGCTTATATGTAGAAGATTCTTGTCATTGTACTGTAGGATTAACCACAATTATCCTATTTCCCTAGCAAATAATTTAAGGTAGTTACCTGCAGCTTTAATATCTTCTTGCTCTCCTCCCTGACAGCTAACAGAGCAATATAAACCAGAAAGCAGTAGCTACTTTTGGCATTAGATCTGTACTGTAGGCAGCTCATGCAGTAGTGCCAGGAAATGATTTAAGAAGGATGTCCAGGAACTCAGTATCTAATTTCAGTCTGAGCGCTCCCATATCAACACTTTAGCAGTGTAGATCATAAGCAGAGGCAGAGATGACAAACAGATGTTTGGTGAAGGAAATAGCAGCTCAACCAGATGAAATAAAACCACAGGACTGTAAGCAGCATAGTGTCACTGTGAAGCTACTGCACCACCTTTTCCCCTTTGCACTGGATCAGTCCAAGCTTTGTTTGATGTAGCCTGTTGCTCGGTGTGGTTGCGTGTATTGTCTCAGTGCTCAATGGTGAGGCTATCAAAACTCTGTCTGCCTTCACCTGCTTGCATCAGCAGCGTCTTCCTTGTTAGCCCAGCATCTCTTGTCTGCACTATGTCCAATTGCAGGTGCTCCTGCTTCTTCTTCTTCCCATAAATAAATATTGATGCCTGGTTTTGTAATGTGCTCAGAGACAGAAAAAAGCCTTTCTCAAACAGAGATAAGTTGGTTCCACAAGTGTTTCTTTGCTGTCTTACAGTCCAGTTGCAGTTGCAATAAGACATGATGTGTTGTCTTGGAGCTCAGAATCTCTAAACCCCTTGAAATCAATGCAGTCTTCAAGACACAGGAATTTGAAATGGAGAATACATCTGCCTTTTCACTTAGGATGCAAATAACATTACAATATTAATTGAACCAGCAAATATTTACAGGATGCAGAAAATAGTAATAAAATATACATAGAAAGTTGCAGGTTTAATTCCTCTGAGTTATCTGTTATCATGTCTGCACTCTAAATTGATCTCTAGGATAGGTTTTGAAATCCTTTGTTTTTTCTCTAAGGCAGATGACAGTGTTCTTTCCCCTGGGAGAAGTTACTTTGTTGTGCTTCTTTTCTCTTTGGTGATGAGGGGCACACACAAATCTATACTTTTGATCTTTTACCTTCTGCATAATGAATGATAGATTCTATATATGTAAAACATAATATAACAAATGAAATATTTATTAGATAACTTTCTACAGCAATGTCTTTTAAATTTCCAAACAAAGGAAATGGTAGAATGATATAGAAAGCCCTCAATTCCCTTTACCTACAAGGAGCTTTTTCCTCTTCGGGATGCTAGGAGGAGCTTTGAAATTCTGGCAAATATTATCTTGCCTACAGCAGAAAGAGAATTGTATTAATCTCCTGTGGAGATGTAATTCTTTAGGTACTAATGAACTGCTTTTGTATTATAATGCAAGTAACATGAAGGTGGTCTTGGCTTTTGTAAGAGCTATTTTAAGATTTTCAACCAGTACAGTCAGATAAAACCTATTAGAAACAATCTTAGGTAAGAATTGAAAAATAAGCCTCTCTCTACAGAAACTGTTAATAAATGCATGCTGTGTAGTCCTTTTTTCCATATTTTGTGAAATTCTGAAGCAGTAGAGACTGATGGAATAGAGTGGAGAATATGGTGCCATCCTGGAAATAAGAAATGGGAGAACTTGTGTTTTGAGCAAGAGGAAAATGAAGATCTCTGTACATTCATTTTCAACTTGGCCTGACAAGCCACACTGTAGCTGCAGAGTGATGTCTCAGTGAAAGACTACCTGCTAATTCACTGACCCGTATCCTGTTCATCAGACATGATGCTTAAATGATTGTCTAGATGAAGACTGTTAATGAGCTCCTGGGAGCTTAGCATTATTACCAAAACACAAGAGCAAGTACTGCTGGTTGTCCACACAGCAGTTGTGTAGTTGTAATATCCAGTTAATATTTAGGAAATACTTTGGTCTTGGAGGGTTGCGTGATGCCAAAAAACGCATAGTTAGCTGGGGAAAGTGTTATTTGTCTGGTATTGAGCACAAAAAAGCACAAAGGCCAGACTGATGCTGTCTGAATTTTTCAGTAGTTTAATATGCAATTTAATAGTTGATAAGTAAAATACAGCAATATTTAAATACAACAAGATCTAAAAATATGTGGCATTGTGTATTACAAGGCTTAATATACATTGCACTTTCCAGGCAAATATGCATGGGGAGTTACTAATACATGGGTAGGAACATGATTCAAGGGCCTTAGTACGGGCTTAGGTGAAAGGATATTCTGAGAATTAATTTGTATTCTGAAACTGAGCCCCTTTGAGCCCTGGGGCATAAGTAATGCATTTTCTATCCTAAAACTCTCCAGAATACAGACCTTATTGAACAGATGAATGAAAGTGGGTTCAGCACTTAACACAATGTCTCAAACAGGATTTTTTAAATGGGAATCATAAGAATGGGTACTTGATGCTTTTTTGCACTTTCTGCTTTTGTATCTTTTCTGCTGCCCTCTGTGTGGCTATCCCCCAAACGTTTTTTCTTCATTCCTTCTTTGCAATTTCATCTTTTTTTTGGTTATGGTTTTTGAGGGGAGAGTCTGCTTCTATCCTTCCCTCTGCATTTTACTGTTCTTAATAATAATATTAATACAGAGAGTTTAGGCAGGTATAAATTAGAACCAGCAGGAACAAGATACTAAACTCACACCTTGCTGTCTTTACTCCCTTAGGTAAGTAATATGTCTAGAGAGAATACAATGGCAGGTATTTGAGAGTTATTCTTAACAACTACTCTTTTTCCATATATGCATATATGGTAGTAGAGACTGTGAGAGAAATTTTTGTTCTCCTCAATATTGAGAGACAATGACTAAGAGAGAATTAATTGAACCTGGCTTAGGGATACATTAGTTACCATTGATTCTTCTTAAAAGAATAGCTAAAATCTTTGTGCTTACATTGCTAGGAATTAGACTTTATGTTCCATTCTTATCAATACTGATTATGATCTGTTGTGTTGCTGTGAGTATTGTCTCAAACATTCCCAAGATGTGGTAAGTAAAGAAATAAACTAATTCAGAAACTGTGAATTTGGATGCTTCAGGAGTGTTTCTCATGCTCCATAAAGCTTAGGCAGTATATTTGTAATCCTGTATTTTTATGCACAATTTTGGGTTGAATACAATCTGGCAGATATTTCCCTGCTTTTGGGGAACATATTCAGATACCACAGTGTTGATGTACATTAAAGTAGAGAAAAATCTCTGAAGTTTGGTTACATTTGAAAAGATGTTGTACTTTGAAAGACAACAAAGATCTGTTGCCCTCATCCACTAGAAATAAATGGTCTTCATCACTGGTACTGAAAGAATGAAATGTTTGTGGTTACTGTTTCGTTTTCTCCTGTGGTAGTTTGCAGTGGGTCTGTTAAAGTGCTTGTTTCTCTGAAGAGAGTGATCAAGGTTGTAAACTAACCTGTGAGAGAAGCTAAAAACCATACTTTTTCCATGTTTTCTATGTTGTGAATGTTTCTAGCCTCAACTTTCATGGACACTTCTCATTTTACATCTGGACCTGCACAGCTGTATAAATCAGTCTAACTTGATTTAATTGAGGTATGTATTCTAACAGGGCTTTCGACCAGCATTATATGTACCTCTGTACAGTGTGTTATTGTTACATGTGTGCTAAAAATGACAGGAACCTGATGGAGTCACATCAATCAAATCTGACATTAGTGTGCTCTATTTTTAGAAGTGCATAAGCATGTGATTTTGCCAACTAGCATGCTCATTCCTGTATTAACTCAACCAGTACTGCAGTAGGAATATTGTCATGATTTAATGCCAGTATATGTGACCCTGTGCTAAGCCAGAGGGACATACAACGCCCGCTGGTGGTTGCTGTGCTCTGTAATTTAATTCTGTAATTCAGTAACATTTAAAAAACAACTAAATAGTTACCACATGGTGGAAAATTAGCAATAGGGGATTCAAATTTTCTTGTGGTATTAAATCTGCACATGGAAAAAGTTAAATATCATCCTCAATGCTATCCATGTGTTTAGTCACATTGAATGAAACGCCTATAAAGCATGACATTATTTAATGTTTATAAGCTTTCCCACAACCAGTAAAATTTATTGCAGTTGCTTTGAAAAGCTTTGTGCAGGTGCCTTTTGAGCTGAGCTCACTCAAGTCAGAATATCACACACACTATGTGCAGTTAGTCACTGGATACATAGTATGGTATTTAAGTAATCCCATAGTAAATTGATTTTTAGTAATCCAATAGTTTGTGGGATTGAGTCTATATAGCTCACATGCAGAAATACTGAAATATAATCTTGAAAAAAGTGTGACCTGAGAATATGCTATGATGAAGAGCCTTTTGACATTGTACAGGGGGGTCTGTGGTTCTCTGTAAGAGTGCTCCCATTTCCTTATTTCTTTTCTCATCTCATAGTCCAGGGAAATAACTTCAGTAATACCAACATCTGCACAGGAAAGGTACTAGACATTTGCTGACCTGGGTTCAGCCCTACACTGATAAGTGCCAGTACTGATACCTCAGGGATATTAATTTCAAGAGTCAAAAGGGAATCACTTTTTCTCTGTTGGTTTTGAATATGTAGTTGAACTTTCCTTTTCTCTCAGTAAAAACTATTTGGTAAATTGAGGTAGCATAGTAATTTGCTGAGTATCCAAGACTGGGATGGCATATTAATCAAATCTTGAAATCCGTTTATCATTCTTTTTGTGATGTGCATGATTTCCTTGAATTTGAATAACAAGATTCTAGGTTTTTTGTGTCACTGCTGTGATTCATCATACTCATGTGGGTATTTTTGGTACATAGGTGATATTTGGGAGCTTCTTGGTTTTCAGGGATTTAGACTGGGACAGTATGCCTAGATATGGAGTGTAGTTATTTTGTTCACAAGTAAGTTGGGATTTGTTCCCAAACATTAAGCAAGAGGTGTCTCTGGAGCCTGAAACTCAGTTCCACTGTGATTTGTATCTCTACCTACCTCTGAACAAAACCGATGGTACCTGGTAAGGGAAATTCCAAGGCCATTTTGACCTTTCTGAATCTGTAGGAGAACACTATAGAAAACTGTCCATGAGGAGAAGAGTGAGGTTCTTCTCTAGCCCTTGGTTGATCAAACTTTCCTGCCTGCTGACTAGTTCATACTCACTATTCCATCTAGGGTTTCTTAGGAAGAGGGGAAAAAGGCATTTTCAGATGTCAGTACATCTCACAGCAAGTGAGAATCAGAACTGACTATTTATCAAACATATGCACAGATGTGTCCCTTCTGTGGTTTAGAAGTGGCCCATCCACCTGTCTTAGATATTGACATGAATGAGCTCCCATGAATGGGACTCCCACCATGTTAAAATCATGTCTGGTAATTAAGCGTCAATTCAGTTAAAGGATTTAGAGTCAAACTGGGTGAGGAGGAGGCTGTGGCTGATCACTGCCCACATCAGGATCTGCTGTTGGCATATGGCTCCATCTGTTTGATTCCTTTTGGGCTGCAACCAGTGTAGACCCTCATGGCAGCAGACCACAGCAGCCACCCAGGCTGGCCCCTGACCGGTGAGGTGGTATAAGCCTAGCCCTCAGGAGTCCCACGGGTAGTGACAGCACTACCCCCCCATGCTGTTCCAAGACATTATCTGGCCTAACTGCCTTGAGAGTCAAGGTTTATGCTTCTTGCAGTTAATAGGTTTTGCCCCTAGTACTCTAATGATGGTTATTGTGTGAAGGGCTAACCTGGCTGCCCTCTAAGTCCCATGGCAGCTATTGAATTTGGTAGATTTCTCACCTTTGCATGTGACAGTGAGGACAAACAGTATGTTGGCAAGAAAGGCTGTGTCTTATTTAATAGTATGGTAGACCAGGTCAATTTACAGCCTATCCTTTGTATCTGGCAAGTATCTGTATGCCTTTCTTAGACACCTAAGGCTAATGTAAGTAAATAGCCTGTTATTGGAGCAAGCACAGGCAGTTTATTTCATGTTTTTTTTATAGTAAGCAAATACTTTCCAGTTTCCATGTAATCCGGGGCAATTGCAACAGAATAGCTGATTAATTCCCAATGTGTGATTTAGCTGACATTTCAGTAATTTTTTTCTCCTTTCATTCTCAGATGGCTGACCTGTCCCCAGTCTCATCTTTGTCCATGGAAATTAGAGCTTGATCCTTGATCAGTCTTTCCATTGACATTAGTGTGCTTTGGATCAAGATATTACCCTTTAATCTGTGTTAACGTGAGCCCTTGTTGCTCGGAAAATGAAGACTAGTGATCACTTTCCATCAAGTTTTAGTAGCTCTATATCTTTGTATATATTCATCTTCTTGTGGTAATCGGTTTGATTTTTTTTTGGTGGTGTTTTCTCCAATATTTACTTGTAATACTAATTTTACTTGTAAAAAATAATTATTTTGGCCAAAGCTTGGCCAAAGGAAGGCCTTTTAATAGTTGGCTAGGAGTCATTAAAAACAATAAGGACAGATTCTTACGGTTATCTGTGTGTTGAGGAAGAAAACCTGGTCTCAGAGGTATGGTTCAATGTACTGCAGTATGATCAATACCCCTTGCTACTCTTCCAGTGATAGTATCTTCTTCCCAGAAACTGCTTTTGGCTGAGAGTGTTTAACCATATATCACCTTCAGGCAAGTGGCAGGTGATCAAAGCCTTGAAAAGCTGCTAAATGTAACTACTGAAGTGTCAGTGGTTTGGATATATTTTTTCCCAACCACAGCACTTTTTTTATTGTGAATTTCTTTAATGTAAAAATAGAGCCAGAGCAGAAATTGTCAGAAAGCTGCACAGTGCAGCCACTGCACTTTTGAAGCTGGTTCTAGGATTTTTGTAATACTTTTTGAAAGTCAAACAACCAGAGATGTCTTCACAAGCTAGACTGTGACAGTTGTTCTTCACAAATAGTGATTCTGTACTGTACTGCCCTTTTCCGTCATGTAGGCACACACCAGTGAGGACGTTATTTCCAGGGAAGTGTGCAAGTATAAGTGGAGGTTTAGTAACAATATTTTTCAGACATTAGAGTATTCTTTCAGTATTCCTTATCTGCCTTTTGAGAAAACTTCCCAGGTTAGAATTTCCTATCTGAAAAAATATGCAGGTGAGATGTAAAAACTGTATAAAAAAGAACACAGTAGGATATGCAAACTATCCAGCTCACCCACAACTCTTTACTGAAAATGACAGAAATCACAGGTTGTCTATTTTATTTATTTTAAGTAAAGAGATCCTTTTAATAAAGTTTTGGCAGAACAGGAAATAATGATCTTAGGAAATAGATCTACATAATGCAGGTAGAGAATGATAACATTTGTTAACTATAGTTAGTATTATGTATTATATAGATAGCTGTTATTGTTGTTAATAAGTTTGCTTGTGCTGTGCATCCTTATTATGAAAGTAATTAAATTCAAATAACTTTTCAAGTCCATCTCGGGGGCCAAAGCACTAAAGAAAATTAAAGACTTATGAGGTACATAGTATTTGTTTTACAGTTACAAGACAAACTTTCTTTAAGGAGTAAGGAATTGCAAAAATTGAAGCATTTGAATTGCCCTAAAAATCTTGTCAAGAAAACAGAGGTAGAGATAATCCAGTTTTGGAGTGAGCATTCTGTTGGACTAGTTACCACCATACTGACATTATTCAGCCTCACTGCTGAAGTTTGTATTTACACCCTGAAACACATGAGTTCTTTAAAAGAGACAGCCTTGTCATACTGGATTTTTTGACTGGAAACAAACCTTTGATTGAAACAAGTGAAAATGAAAACATTTGTATGACAGACTGAAGTGATTTGCCTATCTAGGACATTGTGCTGGGAGGTTTCCTGTGAGAGCCCCAGGACCAGCAACGTTTTGAGTCGAACACTCATTTCACACCGGAGTACTGGCTTGGAATAACTCTTCCATTTGAAGCAAAAGGTGGAAGAGGAAAGCCTGTGGTCCACAGAGAGAGCATTGACTGCTGAGGAGGAGGCAGAGCAAGTCTGCTGATCTTTTCCACACGGCTGTGCTTATTAACATCTCTGAATTGCAGACTCGGTGGAGGTTCACTGAGTATCTATTTCCTTTCTTCCTCTGCTCTCACACCCCCTTGGGTACTTGACTGAATAACGATTATGGTATTGATGCATGAATTTGTCTGCAAATCTCCATGGCAGGCATTATGAAGGAAGGTGGGTCAGGCTGGAGCTAAATAAATGCCATGTGAAACCTTCTGCTGAAATTGGTGGTTAAAATGATCATTTAGTGGGATTGGAATTTTAACTCCATCTGGGCTCTTTGGATTTATATTTTTAACCTTTTATATGTGGGGAAAAAAATTGTTCTGTGAACTGGCAGACAGATCTTCCTTTGTGATTGAGCACATAAGTAAAACGACACTTGCACCCTTCACAACTGTTTTCACCTGAAGGGGGAAAAATACTGTGATTGTTTCAAGTGTTTTGTGATTATAATGTCCTATTTCTTTAAGCCATCTCTGCTAGAGGGTTACATTCCATGTGTGGTTCTCCACTTACATAAAACATATCCAGATAAAGACACAGGGAAAGAGTCTATACTGCCTAATTTAGTTGTTTTAAAGTGAAGCTGTTGTCTTATTTTGACAGTTCATCTTCTCTCAGCACCTGAGTAGGAATATTTTATAGTGAGACACCTGTTCTGTATAAAAGTAATGCAAAATTGATAATATTTCATTGCACTTGGGCCCACTGAAATTGTGCTCCATGGAGCTCCAGAGGGATTCCACTCCTTTGAATGGCTGCTAGGAGCTATACAGCCACATGCCTTTAGTATTGCATGACTGGCTTCTTTGAAGGGAATCTGGTTCTATAAAAAATTCAAGTGATCATTTAGACAAGACATAATTAAGTGAACAGAACTAATGAAACACTGGAGGAGGATCATCAAATATGAAATTCCAAATGCCCCCCAAAGGGCACTTGCTTGATGAATGACTACCTAGAAGCACTGGCCCTGTCTTTTGAGAACATGTATTCATTTATTTTATGCTTCTTTAAATAATGGGGCATCCATGATACCTTTACATATTTCATTAGCACACATTTCAAGCTCGGAGTTGCTCACTGAAGAATCCACACCAGCGTCAATTGAGTAGAGACATGATTTGTTCAGTAACTGAAAATCTGCCCTACTATTACAGGCTTTTGTGAAAGCTTTATTTCTGAATATGTAGGCAGGCTCCTTTTGTTCGTGTCTTTCTACAGGACAAAACTTGTAATGTACTATTAGTAGCTGACTAAGCCTCATCTTCTGGAAAAGGACCACTTGAAAGTACTCACCTCACCCATACTCCTTGTGGAAATTAATGCTTATTGGTGGGTTGTGGCTCTGAATCCTAGGAAACCTGGGAACAAGTTCATGTGACTTTTGTTCCACGTATATAAAACATACCATGTCACAGTCAAGGTCTGTTAAATTACAGTGAAATAACTATGGCCCAGCGTTGGAGTGAAGCTGGGGAATAAATTTTTCACATTACTGTGATGGCTGAATTTTCTAGGGTAGTTGCTTAGAGTTTTTATTCCAATTTATGCACAAGACTAGAAAATACCAACACTCAAGGAACAAAGGCAAACCTTAAGTAAATTTCTGCTTGGACAAGCTCCTTCACAGCAATAGAGTTTTTGCCCTCATCTATTCATCTTTGATAAAGCTGCTCCCATTATTATACTTGTTTCATTCTACCACTATCATTCCTAAAAGGCAAAGACTTGTTTTAAAAATAAAACAAAATTAACCCCAAAAAACTTTTGGGAGCCATTTTTATTTAATGTTCTACCTGTCAATAGAAATATACAAAAGTATGGCAAGGAGTAGGACAAGCTGCATATGTGAACTGCTACTTGGCATTTTTACCCATGAAGGCAAATGCAAGGGATAAAAATATGAAGATGCCCCAATTCATGTCACTCACCCATATCTATGAATACAACTATTCCAAGAGAGACCAGCAGAGTACTCAATGGTTGAGACACCCTTGGACCTTTTGTTTCCTGAGTGCTGGATCACAAGAGGAGGTAAAGGTCATAACAGAAGTCAATTGTCAACTGCTCCCTTTATAAGTCTGCAGTACATTTTAAAATATTCATCTTAAAGACATCATTAGGAGTATATGGGGAAATAATGTTGAACAGGACAACACGAGTTGCAGGAATTTTTCAGAATAGAAGAAAGCCACCCTCAGTGTTTTGTAGACTATAAAAGTGGCATCAAAAGTGGGGAAATAAAGTAGGTTTTAGTAAACGAAGAGCATTTAGTGGAAATTAATGGAGATTCACAATACATCTCTTGAGTGCTTATTGGTGGTTCTTTTCACACTCTCTTGGTGCAGTTGGAACTGCTCTGCTTTCCTTATTCAAGCAGAACTGATGTTATTCTAACATAGAATTCTGCTAACCAAAGAGCACAGTAATCAGAAACAGGAGTTTAAAAATCTGATCAGTAGAATTTAGCTGAGGAGTATCATAAGTTGTGTTTGTATTCAAAACGTGCTTTTTAAGTAAGATCTCAGAGCAACGTGTTTAGGAAGGTTAGTGATGAATTTGTGTTCTTAATTTCGTGTCAGTCACAAAACTTCAGCTACCGACTAAGAATGAGGCATCTTTTGCATATATGCAAACACGTAAATATAAAGACTATATATAAAGTATAAAGCTATTATTAGAAATAGCTACTGATAGAGGTGTGCCAATGTCTGCCTGCCTTTTTTTGTTTTTTCCCAGAGTCTTGATTTTAAGGACTTGTTAGGCAGTCTGTTTTCTCTGGGAATTTTCAGGCTCATTTTGGAAGCCCAGCAGTTTCTGGATGATACTTAGCACCAACTAAGAACCTAATACAAGAACAAGAACCTCTCATTTTAAGTCCTTCTGGAGCATCAGGGTTTACAAATCCTTCTAGCTATCAGGACTTTTTCTCTTGAATATTAAGAGATGCTTGAGTTTTGTTTGTTCACCACCCTGTGCTGGCTGTTGAAACCAGAGGGATTAAGTGCAATCAGCAGTATAGCCTTTAGTCTTCTGAAAGACTGAGGAGTTATTTTCAATGCTTCTTTGGTGTGAGTGAATTGTTAGTGACACAGTTGATGCCAGACTCTTACATACTGGAACTTTACCTGCAGTGATCAATCTGCATGTCTGGACCCACCTCAAATGTCTCATCAAATTCTCCCTTGTATGCTCATATAAGCATCATTGCATATGGCACTGAGATCCTCAAGATATTTCTTAGAGTAAAGACATATACAAAACTGTGAAGAGGTGGTGAGCATTTGTAATGGCAACCTAGGAATCTTCAGAAAATTTTTGCATTTGAGTCAAGCAGAGAATCTTGCTTTTCTTTTGCTGAGCTTAACCTTTCTGTTCACATAACATTGCAAGTACACCTAAATTTGCGCAAGCTGTGAAAATTTTCTTTTTTTATGCTTTTGATTTTTTCAAGGAACAAAGGAAGAACCCAAATGTGCCAAGGACTGTTAGATCTTTTTTGCCTCCTTTCCTGCTGCTGTTTTAGGAGTCATATCCATAGCTGAAAACAATGTATGAAATCAGTATTGCAGATACCAATAGGATTTTACATGTAATAAATTAAAAATATATAAACAAAGTCTCATCGGCTTTTCAAGGATGCTTGATATTTCTCTCTGCCTGTGTTTACATTGGAATTCTACGCACATACATACATTTCAGTAAATTATCCCTTTACTGAGTTTCTAGGCATAAAATGTGTATAACTGAGAATAGCTCTGTCCCCTGCAAAGCAGGAAGCCAGTGTGCACTGTAGCAAACTCTATTAAGTGCATTTGCAGTCTAATCAGGCTTCAAGAAATAGATAGTTTTGTTCTGAATGAAAGGTAATGGGAGAGCTAGATGGTGGCATTGTATACGAAGACTGATGTGATGTCTCTAAAAGTCAGAGTTTTGAATGCTGGTTTCTGCACGTGCTAAAGGAAAGTAACTCTCTTCCTGCTTAACACAAATCTTCTGGTCTCTTTGTAGAGGTAATACTAATGTAGTGACATACTTAATTGATTGCTCATTTTCTAGTTCATTATTGCTGACGTCAGTTGGCATTGATAAATCCTTCAGGAAACTTGGAGAAATATCTCTCTTCCAAAGAAACTTAGAAGCAAAATTAGATAAATGTGAAGTTGGCTTAGGTAACACTGATGGTTTTTCTTTTATTTAAGTTTAGAGATGCCTGAATACATAAATCTAATGTAGATGATAAGATAAAGATGAACCTCAAGATATGAATGAGTTGGGAGTATTGTGTATCTTAACATCTATCCAGACATGATGGAAACTGAGGTGTGTAAGAATAAAAACAGAGCCTCAATCATTTTAGCACTCATTTAGCTGAGGAGGAAAGATGTTTTTCTTACCATGTTTTCCCCTGAGTGGCAGCAGGAAGCACTTGGTGTTCTTTTGGGAAAAGGCAGATGGGTTTTACAAGAGATTAATCTAGAATAGTGCTTGCCAGAAACGTCACCTAAAGAAGCAGATGGGATCAGCAAAAGGGAATTTGACACTAGCAAGAGAGCAGACATTCCTGTCTTAGGATGTTGGAGTGTTGCAGAATGTCCTGTGTGATATCAAACTGGCAGGCTGAATGATTGGAATAGCCATCTCAATTAAAATGTGAATAGGTTATCTTGTATCCTTCCCAATTCTTGCTATTGGGTCTGAATACTTTCCTAGATTACCTGTGCTGGGTCCCCTGCTTTAGGGGGACACATTTAGAATATATGCTTGCATTTTCAAGAGACTCAAAGTATCTACATAAGAAGTAGTAAGAGCAGTAAGATTTATTCTGTTTTCTGTCCTTTAAAATCTCACGTGTGTAAACCTATATCAGTTGAATATCTCCCAGTACGGTGAGTTGGGAAATTTCTCTGCTGAAAACAGTCTTTGCCAACAAAAATCTTAGCTTTTTTGTTCCACAAATGCAAAATATACTGTCAAAAATATGTGTCTGTCAGAGTTTTGTCTGTATCAGACTCGTTTGTCAGCCAGGAGGTAGCTGCACTTAGAGATTTCTGAAAGTCGAATTAGGAAACAAGAATGTGGACAGTGTGAGATTCCAGAGAATGCTCTGGGAGTTACTGTGTGTGAACAGATTAATTGGTCTTGCTAGTGGAGCTGTAAAGAAAGGTTGCAGAAAAAAATCAGATGGTTAGAGGGACCATTTGATCGCAGAAATACAATATTCCTGAGAAGGCAGTCCTTGGAAGGAATGATGACTCATTATTTCAAAGCGATGGGAAATCAGTAACATTTGAGCCTAGGACACTTCTTTAAGTCATCAGAAAAGAGTGCAGTAAGGCATATCTGGTTAGCAGAGAAAGAAGTTCCCACTGACATTTAGCTTAGTTGGAAACAGCAGCAGTGGAAAGTGAAGAGGTGTGAGGTGTTAAGAGAGATTTGTTAATGTCAAAGTATGGAAAATTTTCTTTTTTGTTCTCTATAAAAGCTGCATTGAAGAAAGAAAAGTGTGAAAAGAGAGGTAGTACAGGAGAGGGGCCTAGGAATGTTAGCAGATTAGAGGAGGTGGTAATGTCTTCAGTGTGTTTTCCCATCTTAAGAATGAGGTGTCTACAAGTGTCAAGTTTAACCTTTTGTGCAAAACAACTGTTACTTATAAAAATGGTAAAGAACGTGGGCTACAATGATGATTCTACAATGGCTTGTGATATTAACAAAGAATGCTTTTGAAATTAAAAATAATAGGTATTAGCTGTTTTGGTGCCATACCCAGCTTTACTGTCTTTAAATGTTCTGCATAAGGCAAAGGCAAACACTCATCTCTTTTTCCTTCCAGGTGGTGTGGCCAATAGTGCAAGTGAAAAGCTCACCAAAGTGGGGAAAATTCTTTCTTTGTTAAGTTTAAGACGTTGGACTTTCTATTTTGGACTGCACGTGAGGTCTCAAAAGAATAAATTACACGGCTTATAGTTGAATAATTGGAAGGCTTTGACACTGAAAGGTACTTTAAACCTGAAAAATATCTGTACATAGATTTGCTTCTGTTGCATTTGTGATTTCAGTTGTAAATATTGCCATTTGAGTAATGCTAAGTTATCAGAAATGATAGAGGCCCCAGCAGATGAGGTGAGCCAAGTGAAAGCAGCTACTTGTCCTCAAGATTTAGGATCAACTGAAGAATTGAGACTTTGTACACTGTCTTGTCAAGTCTGCTAATAAATGCATTTGAAGCTAGATCAGGTAGGTCTCAATATCACTGTGTAGACATGGCCCTAGAAGCAGGGAAGTCTTAAAATTTAAAGCTTAGGGCTTTTGACATGTTTATGTCTGTGTCAGCAAGGAGTTATAGGCTATTGTCAGAGTACGTCTGTCCGCTTCTGAAAACAATTCTTCTTCTTCATTAAATGTTCTAGTATCAGTCATTTAGTGAACCACTAATGTCAATAACCTTTATGGATTAATGGCTTTGAATTCTGCATCAAACAGTAACAGGAAAGCCACATATGCCTCAGCTATTACAATGTTGAGAACAGCCTGTCATTTTTTTATATGATGCTCCTCAAAATGCTAACAATTTTTCACACAGTTTTGAACTGGTACATAGCATTTTTAAAATTGTCTCTCTCTGTGTTGCTTGCTTAAAAAGTCCCCTAAACTTTTCTTTACATGTCAGAGATTTTCCTGCTTGGGAAGTTTTCCCTTGTGTTCACTTAGTTTGTTTTATGAAGTGGGATTCCTTCTACTCCTCTCTCTGCGCCAAATTTCCTGATTAGCATAGCTCCAAGTGCCAGAAAGAAAATCTTTCTGGGCCTCCTGTGCTTGACCAGGATCTCAGTGGCTGTGTATTGATGTGGCTCTGCAGTGGCCCTTTGGACTCAGGAGACATGAGGATGTCATGGCAAGGGGCTGCCTGAGCATGTTGGCCAACAGAGACCACCCCATTCTGGCAGCTGTCCTGCACACCCATGAATTGCAATTACAGTTTGAAGGTTGGTCTCAAAGGAAATTCTGTTCTCAGGAAATATTCGCTTTACCATCCATGTGCCAAGCCTGATGTTTGATGGGAAAAAAGCATTTTCCTTTCAGTGTCCTACTTAGACTTGTAAGTAAACAAAATGCTGTCTCAAAAGAAGGTTCAGCAAAGCCTGAATTTTGATACTAAAGAAATACTTAATGGCTGCTGCATGATTTCTTTGCTGATTCCCCCTGACCATTCCTCTTCATTTTGGATAAAATTCCAAAGAAGAATACAAAGCTATGAAAACATATTTTGCAATGTTTATATGAATGTCATTGCCTTGAGGCAAAGCTAATGACTGTGCTAACACGTGGTGACAGGGATTAAAAGTAAATGACATTCAGTTTCATATTTAGTATGAACTTTGCTTTGTTTCTTCTTAAACCAAGGCTGATTGTGTGAAACAGTATCAGTGATAAATTGCATAGTATTTATTAGAAAGGAAGTGTTCAGGATCTCATAATCTTGATTATAAAGTCTTTCAGCACATGAGGTCTAGTGCTACTCTACAATCTAAGTATCTTAGTCTTCATAATTTTCTGTGTACATGTTCACATTCCAATTTAATAACATTTCAGAAACATCAAGTAATATGGTGATTATGATATGGTGTTGCAGTTCTCAGTGCCAAAGATGTTAACATCCTGATCTCCATATGTTTCGATTGCAGAATATAGTGTTTCTGCCTCAGCATGTAGATTCTCAACTAGAATAAATTACAAGAGACAAACTCAAAATCACTCTCAGTCTGAGTGTCTGCTGCACTAATTACTAGAAAGAAAATAACCATGAACAACAAATGAACTTCATAGATGTGGTAACTGTGGGATCTGGTGAAATTAGGAAATTGGGACAACTTGATAGAAACAAAAGAGATGGAAGTTGCTTTGATACATTTCAGGTCAACTGTTGGAAAACTTTGGAAAGAAATCAAACTCTCCATTCTAGCCTAATCAAATCAAACAAGGTCCTGTTTGTATCTGCTTGTCTGGCATGTGTTAAAAACTGAATTAAAACAACAAAAAAGAAATACAGGAACTATGAGATAGGTATAAATAGATGCAGATGGGGTCATATTTGTGATAGGTGAGAAGTTTGTTTTTTTTTTTCCCCTAAGTAGCCACATGCTAGCTAGCAAATATAATAAGGTACTATTATTTTTTCATTTTAACTAATTCAGCATTGTCTGCTAATTTTCTTCCTCAGTCCCCCTTATTTGATGTACCAAAGTGATGAACATGCTTCAGGAACAAATAAATAATATAAAGTATCTGTTTTGAGGAGCCTGACTGCCTGGGATTATCTGCACAAGCTGTATTTGATGGAAATAGAATTATATTTTAATCCATTTATGTCAGAGGGCTATAGAGTTTGGTTCAATATGAACCAAAGCATGTATTTGATTTTAAGTATGTGATTAAACTTGGTTATATGCTTAAAATGAAATGCTTTGCAGGTTAGTGCCTAAAGTAACCAGGTTGAATAGACAGAAATCCTGGAAAACACAAATAAATTGAGGTACTGGTTTGGTTTTATCCAAATGCCTTTGCTTTCTCTAAATCCCTGCTTTCTATGACCTCTTAACCCTTTTCTCCTCCAAACTGTGTCAGAAAAAAATCCAACTTCCATAAAAGAGTGCCATAATCAAAAAGCCAAAGTCACGTGTAATGCAGGTCAAATCCTTGTCACACTTGTGGCATTACTACTTATGAGCAAACACAACTATTCAGGGTTTTTGCTAAGAGTGCAGTTATATTTGTGATTATTAGAAGAGCATCTGTTTTTTTGTTGTTTCCATATTATGTACATTTTAGAAAACAAAATGATAATATATAATATCTTACATGGGTATTTCATACCTCATACTCACAAAATTCAAGGGGGAAAGACTATTTTATACTGGCCAAATCCTCCTCTTAGATTATTGACTTCAGAAGCAGTGGGCTTAGACTTTACATATTGAGATTAATCAAGATAACAAGGTCAAATGTTTTTAAAACACAGAGAAGACCAGTCAAAAGGATGATGACAGAAGGGCAACAAAGAACAAGGAAAGGGGAAGTGTTGGAAGACAGATTTAGGTAAAGTCAGGTGGAATAAAAGCAAATCTTAGAAGAAACTAAAACTGTGAGCCCAAAATACTGAAAAAAAGTTAGAATAAACGTGGGGTGAATTAAGGGAAGAAAAGATGGGACACGCTGTTGCTTAAAGTATGGAACTTGGTGCCAGAATACTGTGATAATGTGAATTAGAGTGTTAGGTCTCAGAAGGTGTGGCTGCATTAGTAGGGGCTGGATTTTAATCATGGTCATCTTGAATTTAATGGACAACTCTAGCATGATTTTAAACCAGGCCTGATATACAAAATAGAAGCAAACTATGCACAAGATTTAGTTTGCTGTAACATTTTTATGTGGCTGATGTTGGGATTCTAAGACCAAATTCTGAACTGCCACAGGAAAGTACAAGTTTTAATGGTTGTCAAGGAAATTAATAAGAATAATCCTGGCACTCAAAATATTATAAATACTAAAATACGTTTTTTAAAAAATAAAATTGGGTGACTTAATGGTTCAGAAATAAGTTCAAATTCAGGAGTAGTTTTCTGTCTCCATCAACATACTGGATGAGAGAATAAGCAATACTTTAACAAATGTGAGATAATATGAGCCACATTTGGAAAAAGTTAAGAATATTAATTAGGTCTTAAATAGAGGGACTTAAGCAGTGGAAAGAATAGTATATGGAAGTTTTTGTTTGTAGAAGGAAATTATGCAACATGGTTAAAATTAAAATTATGAAATTTTAACTTCATAAGGGGTGGAAAATCATTCATTCACTAAATGCTTGATTCCAGCTTTCTGTCCTTTACAAACACTTCTAAGTTATGGAACAGCTGTTTGATATGAACTCTACCATGTTTCTGCTGTTCTGAAAAATCTTAAGAGCTTGTTTCACTGTGAGTTTAGCAATTACTGCAACAGTGACAGCTTCATATAGTGTATTTTTTATGAAGCCACCAAAAGTTTTTTTGATTTTCATACACCCACAGATTCACTTCTTTTATCAGCCTAAATCAAATAGTTTCTTTTAGGCAAAAATCACAGATTAAACAAAATATTTCAGTATGGTCTAAGGACCCGCTGCATTAAAGAGTGTGTTTGTTAAGCATAACAAACCCAAAATTATTGCAGACTGAAGAGGGCAGTAAAGATAAAGCTTTATTTTCCTTAGCTTTTTGTTATTTTCAGTGTATGTTGTATTCTGAAAGTGCATTACTAAACAGCACAAATTTACAGGTGTTACATATTTCTGGAGCTTTGCTGCGTTTGTTTAGTCTGGAGAAGAGGAAGCTTAGGGGAGAGAGTTTTCCCTCTACAGCTTCCTGAAAGGAGGTTGTAGATGGATGTTGGCCTCTTCTCACAGGTAACAAGTGATGGGACAAGAGGAAATGGCTTCAAGCTGTGCCAGGTCAGGTTCATTTTGGACATTGGGAAGAATTTCTTCACTGAAAGTGTGATTAAGCATTGGAAGGGGCTGACCAGGGGGGTGATGGAGTCACCATCCCTAGAAGTGTTGAAGAAGTGACTGGACATGGCACTCAGTGCTAGAGTTTAGTTGGAATGATGGTGTTCAGTCAACAGTTGGACTCAGTGATTTTGAAGGTCTTCCAACCTGCATAATTAATTCTGTGATAAAATATATAATCAGGTGGCTGAAATCCTGTGTTGGGATTTATCTGAGGTTCTAATGCCTTTATGGGACAGTGCAGAACTGGAAGGTGTCCATCACTTATGGAAGTAAATTGCAGGTAATGAAATCCATGAGCCACCCTTGCTTCAACTGGGACATCCCCTTAGAATGAAACAACACTGAGTTCTGGGTTGGGTTAAAAGAATGATTTTGCAGATTGCCAAAAAAATGAGATGTTGTTTTCATGTTTTGTGTTAACCATTTCAAAGAAGCCAAGCTCCCTTCAGAAATGGAACAGTGGGATTTTATAAGAGGAAGAAGGTTTTATACTTTTTCCAGTCATCTGTCTTGGAAGCTTCCTGACAGCCAGGTTTGTATTGAAACTTAGGTAGTTTTCCTTGTGTTAAGGGGCAGCAAATTTTATATGGTAAAAAATTATGTGTGTATTGGGAGGAAACTGTAATGGCAGAACAGCAGATACTTAAATTGTTCTGAATATTCAGTATGTTCCTTTCTGACTAGGCATTGTTATTCCTCAGGAGCCTGCTATTTGCTTTAGGCTCAGGAAATAACATACCTTTTTAAAGCTAACAGAAATGTATGTGTTTACATACTTTATTTGTATGAATGCACACATGGCCAGTATTATGAAACTTACTTTTAAAGGTGTTTTGTACATACAGATGTAGTGGGCTTGTGTGTGTGCATGTATATATTTATATATTGCCGTATGGCTAGAATATATTATCCACACCCATTAGCAAATGTCTTAGGAGAACTTTGGGCAAAAATAGAAAAAGAGCTTGATTTCTTTCTTTGAAGAAGATAACTGACAAAAGATACTGATTTAGTCAATAACTTAATCAAACAAGTGGTGCTGAAATGGATGATGTTCCATTACTAAAGCAATGTCTGGCCAACATTGGGATTGACAATGTAGGATTCTTAACATTAGCTGACGTTCTCCCGAACAAGTCTTGTAACTCTTAGAGCAGAAACAGCTCAGATTGTCTTCAGATCCCTTCTCTAGATAGTAATGCAAACTGCCAGGTACCCTCCCCATTACTGAGTAGAGCTGTGTCAGGGGTGCACAGGTTCTTTAGAATCATGGTAAAGAAATAAGGTGGGAAGAAAATACATTGTGAGGAGACAGTACTGAGAGCTGAGAAAGAAACAATTTTCCATCAGAGAATTCAGAAAAAGCAGTTTAAAATGTAGCATTGAATTCCTGTTCATGCCAATCTCTTGAAACTTGTAAATAATGGAATTATTCTAAGTTGAAAAATATTATTTTCTGAATTTGCGAGAAAAGAAAAACCTTTTGGGGAGAGACAGCATTTTCACTAGTATGTTCTTTTGACCAAGACTCCTTATCCTCTAGGGCATTTCCCTATGAAATGTAGTTCAGTCATGTACAAAGACCTCAACAGATTTTTTTTTTTCCTAGATTTTTTCGAAGTAAAAAAATCTTCCCAGTCAGATGCTGAAGCAGGTAGTGAGCTGATACCAGCTGGAGTGGCTCCATTGAAATACAAGAATCAGCTGGCTGAGGAAAGAGACCAGTACAGTTAAGCACATCTAATTGTTTGGAATGGCTTTATTTTGCTTGAGATTTAGCATTGGAAAAATCATAAGCAGAATCTGAAAATAGTCCTTTTTCAGACACAGTTCAGTGAAACATTTAAACACATGCTTCAGTTCATCCTTGTTTAATAATGTACTTAAAAAAATGTATTTAACTTTAGTCACATGTTGAAGTCCATTTCTTTCCAGGGCATTTAAACAGAGTTTTCACTTTTACTCATATTAAAATGACAGAGTTGTCCACTTGCCAATATGTAGCTAAATTATGTTTCTATTTTTAAAATGAGGTACAAAGACATATGAACCTCACACTTTCTTCTGAGGAAGCATAAAATAACACTGGAGTCATTTCTTCATAACCCAGAGTTTCCACTGGCTGTATTTATTGGCTGTGTGTTTCAGGTGCCAATAAACAGAAACAAGGGCAGATTTGCTTGTATTTATGAAATACACATGCACCCTAGTGACCATCACTGAGTCATAGAATCTTTCAATCATGGAATGGTTTGGGTTGGAAGTGACCTTAAAAATCATCTTGTTCCATCATCTCTCTGCCATGTACAGGGACACCTTCCACTAGACCAGTTTGCTCAAAGCTCCATCCAGCCTGGCTTTGATCACTTCCTGGAATGGGCATCCACACCTTCTCTGGGCAGCTTGTTCCAATGTCTCACCATCTTCACAGAAAATAATTTCTTCTTAATATCTAATCTAAATTTACCAAAAGTATCTCTTCTCATGATAAGAGTGTTAGGATGTGTTTTGGCCAAGAGTCAAAAAAGATAGCACATGTTAACACCCTGGAAATAGAGCAATACCTGTGAATAAGTTGACAAGCATTTTTTTTCTGAGTAGTTTTACCTGTATGTTGCAACTGGCCTTCTTGGGATACTTTCCTCTTTTCTGAAATCAGAGATAGCACTTTGCAGAGAAGAGGCACCCAGTGATGATGGCAACAGAAGTTGTACATAATGGAGTGTCCT
This sequence comes from Irena cyanogastra, assembly GCA_013397155.1. Taxonomy (NCBI): domain Eukaryota; kingdom Metazoa; phylum Chordata; class Aves; order Passeriformes; family Irenidae; genus Irena; species Irena cyanogastra. The sequence continues at coordinate 321,194 of VWZV01010737.1, read as the reverse complement.
AACCTTTGGCACATTGCCAAATTAACTAAGATCCAATTAATCAAGATAACAGCTTTTTGTCTGGCATAATATGAGCCTATTGACAATTTCTGTCTTTCAGTTATGCTGTGCATAGCCTGTATACTTCTGGATGGCATCTGCTATAACCTGGATTTTTACTAGACTGAAAATGAAAGTGGTTGTTTTTCTTTTTAGCTGAAGTATTCTGCTGTTGGTTATACTTGACCCTGTCAAACTTTCATTGTAGCACTCTTATGCTTATTATATGTCTGGTCAAAAAACACATCCCAATTCTGTTATTTAGATGAGAATTGCAGACATTTGAAGCATAGAAAAAAGTATTGAGCCAGTGATGTACTAGATACACTTCGACTTTGCTCTGAAGCCATGCTTCTTATCATTTTGATTTGAAGTAATCTCTATGCAAAATTTTACAGAAAATTTCTGTTGTTTCAAAGTAAATACTGTTTGTTTTTATATAGAAATTCTACTCTTATACGCATTTTGTTGGAGCAAGTATCTGTTCTTCTACTACTGTTCAAGAGAATAATAAAAGGTTTTTTTTCTTTCTTAGAAGTTCAGTTTATACTGCTATAAACCAAACTGTTGTGTGATGCAGTTTTCTGTCTCTTGTTGCATTGCTTCCTGTGAGACTTGACTTAGATAGGGCTCAGCTGCTGACTGTATACGATGTTAGAAAGTGTGGACTTTAGCAGCCCAGTAGAATGTTTCAGAACAGGACAGTAGACATTCCTGCAGTATGGCAAAACCCTACCAGACTTTAGAGAAGCTTTTTTTAAGATTAAAAAATTAGGAATTTTTGTAAGCTCTCCTATTAGGAGTGTGATATGTATTTATAGTACCCTCAGGTTCTGCACAATAAAAATGGTTAAACCTCTAGTCCTTTTAGTAGCTCGCAGTTTTATTACTGAAGTTATTTTGTAGATTTTATGCTTGGAGCAAGGTCAGTGTATTGCACTGTATAAATTATTCTAAGTAATTGCTCAGTTATTTTATAGCTTAGTCACAGGATTTTTTTATTATTGAACATAGCCTTTTCTTTAAGGCTGGGAAGAGAAGGTCACTATAAATCACATGGCAGCTTGCCATTTGGGGTTTCAGCTTTACCTGTGATAAGGATTTAATAACAATCTGGCCCAGACACCAGTTCCCTCTCAATTACCTTTCCACATGGGCATTAGTTCACACTGTTTATTAAAAACTCCCCTTGTAGTTGTTTTAATGGAGTGTTTCAGATTAATGGCCCCTATGGAGTTTAACTTCATTGCACTTCATTAAAGCTAGATTGTACAAAAGGTTACTTCAATTAAATCCAGAACTCGACCTTAAATTTGTATGGATTTTTTTTTTAGAAAATGTGGTAAAATTTCTATGCTAATACTTTGAGATTAACAAGGCAAAATCCTTCTTGGTGACTGAAATTCAAAATATGTTATATCTGTTCCAAATTCGCTTTAGATTAATACTCAGATTTCAGGAGAAAGAAGATGAAAGCAACTGAACAATGTGTGATCTGTAAATGAATTGGCTAAGCAGTTTTGTTAGAAATTGGACAGACTGAGGGAACTTGAGCGCTTTTTCTTACCTGCCAAAACATTTGCTGGATCCACAGTGCTGGTGATAGTGCTTGTATTAACAAAACGCTCATATTTTTTCTGCAAGCCTCACATATGCCAAATACTCTGCCTATTTTGCATGGATAAACCTTCCAGTGCAAAAATCTTTGGTGTTCTCAACTGCCCATTTCCTTTCCAAATGGCGTTGCAATAGCAGGTGTTGGGAGGGGTAACTCATAAGGTGGAAAAAAAGGTTGATGCAGAACTTTGCTGGGAATGAGGTTAGTTGGTTTAGCAGGGAGAAAAGGAAGAGTGGAGTGATGATGAAGTTTTCTTAAAGAAACAAATTAGCTCACTAGTCTTTCTGAAAAAGACAATGTTTTTGATGTCCTAGAAAACAGGGCTGAGGTAGTGAATTTGGTGGAGTGGAGGAATATAGCAATCTAGAACATTTCAAGAAATCTAATCATAGCAGGTTTTTTTTCCTTTAATCAAGTCTGATTAAGATTTTAAAATAGGATGTATGTGCAGCAGAGAATATGTATGTGTTCATATATTTTGTCAATTTTAGTATTTATAATATTGTTACTATGGTGGACTCCTGAAACGTCCATGTAGATCTGATTCCTATTTTGCGAAGGATTCTTCAAACTGTGAAATTATGTGATTTCATAGAGTGGTTGAAGACAGTGTGCAGCATGTGTGAGTAGCAGAGAAATTGTGTATAAAATATTTCTAATTATTGGGAAGAAATGGCCTCACTCTTGTAAACAAATAGTTATGTTGGGCAATGGATATGGCCTCCTGGTAAAGTGGGGTAGACTTGATCCCAGGATCTACTGGGAGGCAAATTATTTTATAAATTTGGAGACAATCTCTTGGATAAAAGTGCTTGTTAGACATTTCTTTTCTGAACAGTGACTTGGCTTAACTAGCTAGCTAGTGCATATTAAAGAAAAAAAAATCTGTCCCGATATAAATCGGAAAGTCCAGTCTGTTATATTCCTGTGTATAAAATGAGAATTATTTTATATCATCTAAGGCATCTATAATTAGTATGGGTTTTCTTGAGTATCAGAATATTGAGTGTTGCTTTTAATCAATTTTCCCTCTGAAATTCTTGTCACTAAGATCCCTCAGTTCTTGTCAATAGGTATAGATGATTTTTGTACTAAGAAAGTTTGTAGCAATCTCTTGTTAACAGAATTAACAACACAGAGGGGAAAAAAGCAGTAGTTCATACTTTATCATTAGCTAAATGAAAAATTTAGAGTCTTGATGTTTGTTCACGTGTATATACAGAAATAAAGAGCAATGGGTTATAGCATTCCATAGATTCACACATACACCCTGAAATGACTGAGATTAAACAAAAATCCAAATATTTAGCATTAGATATTTTGAAGTTATTTTCAGATGCAGTTTTTAAATGTTATACTTAAAGATATTTGTTGAGGAAAAGTTTATACAGATTTATATAAAGCAACATCTGTGATGATCTTGAGTGCTAGAATCATGTATTCTTTGCTAAGGGGAGTGTATTTCAGATACAAATTTTTATTAGACGTGGGTGTTATATGTATCACAGTTTCAAGATAGAATATTGTGCAGCCTGCATCTGGAGTGGGCACAAGAGAGCAAAACACATATTTCAGGCTTTCTATTTCAAGGTGATTAGTATTTTAGATGTTCTTTCCAAGTTGTAACATCAAACATGTTTTCTCCTAACACTTTTGGGTAAATTTGTGAAACTAAATAGAACAGACTTTTGTCATTAAATGTTTCTATAGTACTTAGTGGGAGATCTTAGTCATGATCCACAATCCAGGGTCAGACCATCCTGGTTAGTATTGTGAATTTTCCCCTGTGATTTTAAAAGAAAGAAATCTGAAAAATTAATCAATTGTCTTCCATTAAATACTGTCTATCCTTAAAAGAGCGTATTGAATAAGCACATGCTATTTTTAATCAGATAATGTAAAGAGCTGTTTGGAAGACCCCCAAGTGCTCACCTATATTCTGAAGCACTTGCCTTTTAAAAGCTGGACTAAAGGGTGAGTTGGTAGTATAATATGTTAATACAAAATTATAGATGAGATAGATATAGAAAGTCAATAAAGGGGAAAAAACCCATTTCCCTCAATATAGGAAGTACAGGGCAGTCTGTTGACAGTATCAAAGGGCAGATGGTGCATATGAAATTAAGATTCTTTTTCATGGGATCTATAGTGAGGTTTTGCAATGCACTGAGATAGGACTTCATGAAGAATAAATGCATTTAAATGGAGAATATGCAAGTTCATGGAAGAAAATATGAAGCAATGCTTTGATGAATCTTTCAACTAATAAAATCTAAAATGTGATTCCAGGAATGTGGAATGGCAAAATGGGGCAAGTTGCTTCTGTACTTTCTCTTTTTGTGCTCTTTGCTATAGCATTTTCTACTGGCCTCTTATCTACTATAGGCTTTTTCTACTTGGCAAGACAAGCTGCTGCACTACTTCTACTTGTGGCTCTCAAACTCACTTTGAAGTCAGGCCTTGGCTGTGGTTTTGCAGTGGCATTAAGTGACAGCACTGCTAGTATGGAATTCACAGAAAAGGGAGCTGTGTGGTTGGGGATTTTTTAGTTGTTTTCTTGTTTTTTGTTTTTAATTCTTGAGCTTTCTGTGTGCTTATTACCTTTACCATGGTATTGCTTTATACTTTGTTGTGATTACACAGAATGCTGAGGCTGGAGCTGTCATCACACGTAGATGGTGAAATGACTGGTGTAGCAGCTGTCTTTTCAGTAGGACTACGGTTTATGTGTGGCTTGGTTCTGCCAACTCTCTGGCTTCCTGCTGATTTCTATCTCTGCATGGAAGTCATCTGCCTAGAGCTTAACACAAGCATGTGTGCTGGTAAAACAAGATCCAGTATGTCCTCTGGAAAATTAATCTATTATTGTTTGTCAAACTGCTCTGCAAACTGGGAAATTAATCTTTTAGTTTCAAACAACTACACACAGAGCTCATGAGAGAATGATAAATACATTTATTTCACCTATAGGTGATCAGAAATTGTTTCTCAAATAGGAAATCTTTCCTCACTCCCACTGCCTCTGAATCTGCAAAAATCAAGGCTGCTCTGCCAATCCAGCAAAGCTTTTGAGGGCATGCTTTCCTTCAAGCACAGCTTAGGCCTTTGGTGATGATATTGCTGTTCATATACTTACCTTAGAAAGTGAGTAAATTCTTTGTGATTCTCCAGCCTGGAGTGCAGTGGCATTATATGAGCTTTTGTCTGTGAGTGTGTATCTCTGGCAAAGACTGAAAGAGTTTTCAAGTTTTTCGAAATATAACATCCCTCTTCTTTCGATGTGCCAACCCATTAGGGCACATCATATTGATACTTGCCTCACGATTCTGACTCCTCACAGGATGCTATGTTAAATTCAAGGTCATGGGGTTAATCTTCAAAGTCGTTAACAGAATTGGTACACGTTACCTCAGAGAAACTCTCCTTGTGAATGCAACCTCTCCTGACAGCTGTGTTCCTCAGGAATTATGAAGCTGTCAACTTCAAGGGTGAAGCCTGAGAGGGCAGAAGACAAAACCTCCTCAGCAACACAGCCAAAGCTTTGGAAATTATTATCTGAGTAGATAAGAATGACCACAAATCTCTCTGTCTCCTAGGCGAAGTATAAAACTCACTACAACTTAGCTCCCATGGGCACAACTAAAGACAATAAAGATAGAGGATAAAAAGGTTAGCAGTAAGAAAAGGAAGAGCAAGAGACAAGGAAAAAGGAGTGAGAAGAAAAATTGCTCTCACATGGCTTTCTCAAAATAAAAACTTTGTTTCTGATTTGGGACAAATAACAGGAAGTACTTCAGATATTACAGATATTTCAGTATATGGACACCCATTTTTGTGCTACTAAGCTGATCACAGTTTCTTTTTAATGTAGTATTAATACATTATTAGTAATGGAATACATGACAGAACAGCCATATAAGGCCAATACAATTATAGGTAGTTCCTTTTAATTATTAAAAAAATGTTTTGTGGCTAATCATATATGTCAAATTCCACTAACTGTCTTACAATGCAGGAAGATCACGAACTGATACATCAGGATGAGAATGCTTGATATACTTACAGGTAAGAAAAACATCAAAGCCACTAACATGATCTGCAACCTTTATGAAATAGGACTGGCCCTTTATCTTTCTCTGTTTTTCAGGATTTTTCTTTCTCAGGTTTTTCAGGATTGTCTGCCTTTGAATTCAGTCAATATGCATAGCTCTTGCAAGTATTAAATGCTCATAAATCTGTAGTGCAACTGCACGTCACAGAAAGAGAAAAGAAAAGGAAGCTTTGGATGTTAATGCTGTGAATATGAGACCTATAGGAAAAACTACCAGTAAGTGTTGCTTTTATGCAAGGGGGATCAAGTGGCACTTATCTGCTCTGAGTGGCACAGTCTTAACATTTTAAATGCTATATACTTTGCAATCAGACACCTATTGATTAAAACCCACAATCCTTCCTTTCCTTTCTGTTGGAAAACTGGTACTTGAAACCAGATATTTAGCCATAAAAATATAAGTACTTTTAAGATACATTCTTGCTAGGCTGTAGCTTATATCAAACCTATGTTTCTGGTTGGCTAGGCCCTGTCCTTAAACAATGTTTTACTAAAATAAAGAAGTACAGAATGCCTCCTGATGCTTTACTTCAGCTTTTTCCACACATCATCACTGCTATAAACCTGCAGGTCATGCTTCTGATTGGTAGCAGTGACAGTGCCACTTCTTCAGGTTCAAGGGCATTTGTGCCCATTTGGCATCCCCTCAAAGACCTATGTTTGTAGCTTACTGACTAGAGTAAGAATGCTGCTGCTGACAGTACTTAGCTTTTAGTTAATGCTGAATTTGATCCATTGCTAACGAATGACAGGGTTCCATATAAATTTTAAAAAACGTCTTTATGAGCCCAGAGTAATGCAAGTTCCTTTTCTCTTATGATAAAACATAACAGATTCTATAAAATTCATATATCTTTTTCTTAAAATAGCTTTACTGTTATAGCTTTGTGAGAAATTAGCTGCTATCTTCTTTCATCTGCAGGCAAAACACCTGCTACTTGTAAGTGATTGTTAGTTAAATCACTTAAAAGATTGGCACTTGTTTTAAATGGCAATTAAACTACTGCATTAAGTCACATTTGTTTCTACTGTACTGAAAGTTCAATAACCTAGTGTACCTTGATGTGTACCACATTTCATAGTTGCAAGCTACAGGTCAAATGTAAAGACACTGTAATAGCAGGTAATAAAACACAGAAATAGCCTGGCCTGTCAAGGCCTAGACATGCAAAGCAGTGCAGGACTGCCGGGCTTGTGGCTCTTGCACTTCTTACAGTGCATTTCTGTTGTTAGTTGTAGGTATTAGAGGCAGAGATAGCTGGATAGAAAAACATGTTTTTCACCTGTTCTCTATTTGGCAGAAAGTAAAAAATGTTTCTGAGTAGTTAGTAAAATGACTATTTTTGAATGTTTTCAAAGTTTATTAAGAGAAGAAAATGTAGTCATAAATATATAGCTTAGCAAGACCTAGGGAAAATTATTAATCCATTCACAAATAGCCTTCAATCATCAAAAATTTAGATTGCTAAAACCACTCTGTTTCTTCTAGCTTGGAAGAAAAAGTAGCTTTTGTTAGAATCACAGCTCTATGTATACCCTCTCATTTTCTATACCTTTTAAAAAGGAATACATCTTGTCCTGTAAAAATGGAAGTGACCAGCTTACCTGAAATATATCGAACAACTCCAATTCAGTTGGAGTTGTGGTGTGAATTCCTTGATGTTAAGCACAGTGACTAGTACAGAAATAGTTAACTATTGAAGAGGAAAATACAGTTTACTGTGCTGTAGGCATCTGTCATAGCATTGGGTGAAATACAGTAAGTTCAGGAGATTGATTGGTTTTCTGATGGAAACAGTATCTATCAATTTTGGATCTAGGTATAACACAGCATATCTATTATTGTACTTAAAGGCATCTGTCTTCCAGTCAGTGCTTCTTTCAAAATACGCTATGGAAATATTTCTGTAAAAGGGCATCATTTGTGAATTGTCCTGTTGGAACTGGTCAGGGGGCTAAGGCATTTGTAAAATGCAGTTAGTGCTTAAGATGTATTCATTTTGATCAAAGAGGTTTTTCGGGCTTACTCACCATGTGGATGCACATCTGTTATATGTCAGATATTAGGCAGTAGTACCAAGTAACTCCCGAAAGAATCACTTCACATTCCCCACAAGTCACAACTTGCATTATATTCAGCTTTCTGTTGCATAAGGATTTGTTCCTAGCAGGTTGTATATATGTGTGAGACAGCAGGGGCAAGAGTGGCTATGATGAGTGTTGCTGTCAAGTCATCATTATGCTTACTACCATAAACAGAGGCACACAGCTCTAGCACCTGCCTGCTCCTTCCCTGCAAACAGCTAGGATCAGTTGAAATGCATTCTGACTACAAGACCTGGATTAATAATTACTTATGTCATGCATGCAGAGTTGTGCCGTGCTTATCTTTTATGAATGTGGTGCAATAGTGCAGCACTCTGTGTTGACTGGCAGATTTCCTGTAAATGAAAAGATAAGCCCATCAGATCAAAATTGTACTCTTTTCTCAATTTGAAGCAACACTGAATGAACATTGTAGCAGCTGAGGTTTTCAAGGGGGAGCAGACTCCATTGGTTAATTTGCCATTATTTCTCTGTAATGAAGTTTAAATGAAGTTTAAAAGTAACTAGATACGCCATTCCAAATTCCTGTCTGTGTGTGAGATTCGGGTCTTGTGGCTTTTTTCCCTATGTATTTGTAGGTGAAATACTCTGGATTTTTTGTAAATGCTTATATTTTGTGACTGCACTGAGCATATTAGTGGCAAAGGTATATCCTTTCTCATGATACTGGATCCGTTAAATAGCAACGAAAAAAGTGGTGAGAAGTTTATCCCTGGGCTTTTTTAATGTTGAAGTTCTTTACATTTCATTGTGTGATCTCAGAACAAAGGTTCTTATAAACTTAATTACAAAAAGGAAACAACAAAAAAGGGCTAGGGAAAAGGGACAGTGACAGTCTGTAATTGATTTTTTTTTTTTCTTCTGCTGAGTTTAATAGAGGCAGTTCCTTGTCATCATTCTGTTTATCAGTCTGTGTTTTCCTGCTCTGATCAATCTGCTTTCTCTTATAAATTTGTAAGATAATTTTATTTTCATTTAAATGCTACGATGAATTAGTAATTCTCAGTGTCCTGTTTTTCTGCATGAATATATGGCGAGAAGAAAAACTTAGCAGTTTTTGAGATACAAAGTGATGCCCATGCACTTTGGTTGCTGTTAAATATGCAAGCACTGCAGTGGCAAACAGCATGTTCACTATGGGGTAACCTTTGTACACTGTGGTTAACTGGAACGCTTGATTTCCATAAATTATCCTTTATTGAAACATTTTAAACCTATGCTTTAACATAAATACTGCTTGTGTAATTTTTTTTTTGAGAACTACTAAGTTTGTTACATGAAAGATACTTGTGACAGTCTTTCATGAATATTTACTTTGTTTTTTTCTTGTTAATAAAATAATTGACCAAAAATCATGTTTACTGTTTTGTCCAGAGGAAATCCCATGAATGTACTTTGGCAAGCATTTCTGCAGGAAGTAAAGATTTTCTGGTACCCTTCGGGATTAGAACTCTGGATTTGTTCTTCCATGTGGTGCATGTTTTCCATGCCACCTATGATGACTGTTGTCAGACTCTATCAGGGTCACAGTTTTACTGTTTTTTGTGTCTGGAGAACTTGTGGAGTCCATATGTTAGTCCAATCAAGAAGTGTAGTGTTTTTATAGAGTCAGATAATTACCTCCTACAGTTCTGTTTTTACTGGCAGAAAATAATTTTTAAGTATTACCTGACCTCCCAGTTCTGGTAGATTTTAGGTTTTCCATCAAAACCAGTCCGCTCCCAATCCCTTCTGCGTGTAGTTAATTCCTCAGTTCTAATGACCCACATCTGTCATGATGAATGTGACAGTAATTCAAAATTGTTGTAAGAGGCAGCAGTCACATTACAACTCACTGAAGATAAAGGAACTGTTTCTAAAGTTAGATCAATTTGGTGTTTAACTGTAGCTTTATGTGAGCAATCTTGTTTTTTCAACCTTTAAAATGAAATTTATTCTCTTAATTTTGAAGGATCTCTTTTACTAGTAAGAGCTTAACTGACAGTATGTAGAGGATACAGTGAAGGTTAAGACAGAAAGAAATCTTACTAAATGGAAAGAGTACATGAGAGATGATTAAGGAGAGCTAGTCATATTCCTTCAATCAGAGATTAAAGGGAGACAGATACAGCAATTTTGTTAGCTGGTCTGTACATATATGCTGAGAGATAGTTTTAAAAAATATTTAAAATCGCAGATGTGAAAATTTTTGTTTTGAATGGAAGGAATGTTTCCTCTTCCAGAAACAGGAAGTGTTGGTGATAGGAAAAAAACTGAAAAAATTCCCTTGCTCACCAAACTTTCACTTTTAAATTGTATTAACTTTGGATGGAGTACATGCTGTCACTTTATAGAATGTTATGAAGTATAGAAGTTAGGAAACCATTGAACTCTTGGATAGCAGAAAGGAAGGCTTGAGCAATACAGAAAAGATGGATTGAATCTCTGCCTAAAGATATTAAGCATCATAGTCCTTAGTGAGAGATTTTCAGCTGTAGGTCCATACTGGTTTGGGTAACAAATACCACTTAGAGTACCTATATGTCCTTCTTTTGTCTCCCAAGACATAGCCTTAGCATGTAGCTGTGGATGTTTGGCAACATGAGACACTAAAGCCTGAAATGTCTAATTTGCCTCTTACACTGATACTACTATATCATTTTAGTAGATACCACTTCTGATTCTAACCTGTTTAAGTTATAAGTGAGGACTGAATAAAGCTTGATGACTTCAGGAAAAGTCCATGAGCAAGAATACTGGGGTATTCAGTTCAGGCCCGAGATTTCTGCATAGGTCAGTGAAAACTGTCATTGCTAATGTTGCTTAAAGCCAGGGAAGTTAAAGTGCAAATATGGTAATGCTAATTATCATTCAGTAGGAAGTTACTAGATTGTGCAGATTGGTAATTTTTGCAGCTAATGAACACTGCCATTCTTTTCTCTCGTTCTAGGGAGAATGGAAGGCTGATGATGGCTGAAATTTCTTCCCAGCATGTAAAGCATGTCTTTAAGATATTTTAACAGAAAGTGATTGTCAGGGGGTGAGATGGGGTTGATGGGGACAAAATGTAGTATGGAGTGTATTCCTTCTTCATTATAACACCACAGTCTCAGTGTTCATTTAAGCAAAAGATTTGTCTTCCACAGCAATGTATTTTAGTCTCTGCAAAACATTTATATTCAGAATTAAAGATAAAAACAATAGTCCCTTACCATTTAGTAGACCCTAGGTTTACTGCTTACTATTTTTTTTCCATGCTATTTTCTGCCTTTCCAAACTTGTCTTTTATGGTAGAATCTGACCTGCTGTAAATGAAGAGTATTAATAGAGCTCTGTCATCCTACATTGGATCCATAGCATCTATCTGTGGCTTGCTCTTCTGCCAAGTACATCAGTAATCTTTATATGTACTACTAGTAAATTCATTCATACATTTGCTGAAGGTTTAAATTCTTGTCAATTCTCTCAATTTATGGATAAGGTTATATAAAACAGGGATGATGTAGTGTCATTTTGAAAAACATGGCAGTTTTGCAGACTTGGGCTCGTAATGTCAAAGTGCAATAGGCTGTTTAAAGAGCTTGTACTATATGTTTACAGATGATATCAAACTTCTAAGTCCCAGCTGGTAATGGTTTATGGGCTAATACAAAGTTGCATTACAAAACCTCTGCTTGTTTTTTCTTACCTAATCGTGGACAAAAGTGCACTTAGTTTTTATGTTGAAATTTCCTATAAGCCTGTAATTTTGCTCATTAGCCTGCCCAGTAACAGCCTGTATGCCTATTGTCCCTGGAAGAAGCTTTCCTTTTCTTGGTGCGTGCTCTGAATGTGCTCTATTACTTGGGATCACTAGAGCAGACAGTGAAGAAGGTTTGCAACATCCTCTTTCTGTGAAGACTATCTCAGTGTTTAGAGCTCTTATTGATTAGATCCTGTCATGTCAGACTGGATCAATTCCTTCCCTTGCCTTGAAAGGTGTGAAGACAATTTGGACGTGTCTCATGTCACAAAAATATTTCTTAGAATCTGAGTTCAATCTTTTTGCAGATGGAAATATCTTTATGAGTCAGCATAGAGTAGAGTCAACTGTCATTTATTTTACAACCACTTTCTAAGTATTGACAATTAATTTTCCTTTTTTTTTCTCCCCTAGAGGAAATTAAAGAACGTAAATATCTTTCAAGCTTTAATCCCAAATAACAGTTTTTTCCAAACTTGTTTGTATTTTTGTTGGTTTTCTTTTGGACTCTTTCAAATTGCTATGTGTTCTTGTTGAAGTCATTATCTACGACAAGGCACATTCATTTTATCTTTGGGCTCAAAGCTGTAAGTAAAGTGAAAAAATTACTCCTATATTACAGGTAAAATTCCAGTTAGAGCTCTTATTGATTAGATCCTGTCATGTCAGACTGGATCAATTCCTTCCCTTGCCTTGAAAGGTGTGAAGACAATTTGGACGTGTCTCATGTCACAAAAATATTTCTTAGAATCTGAGTTCAATCTTTTTGCAGATGGAAATATCTTTATGAGTCAGCATAGAGTAGAGTCAACTGTCATTTATTTTACAACCACTTTCTAAGTATTGACAATTAATTTTCCTTTTTTTTTCTCCCCTAGAGGAAATTAAAGAACGTAAATATCTTTCAAGCTTTAATCCCAAATAACAGTTTTTTCCAAACTTGTTTGTATTTTTGTTGGTTTTCTTTTGGACTCTTTCAAATTGCTAA
>VWZV01010737.1:290842-308591 GCA_013397155.1 Irena cyanogastra | reverse complement strand
TTATCTACGACAAGGCACATTCATTTTATCTTTGGGCTCAAAGCTGTAAGTAAAGTGAAAAAATTACTCCTATATTACAGGTAAAATTCCAGTTAGTATATTTGAAGACAAATTTCAATATTCTGCACTGCGTTTTCCATTGTTATCTCCTTGCTCAGTTTATGGTTGATTAGCATCTTCTTCATAGTACCTAACTTAGGCAGATGTTCTGAATGTCATAACTGGGTAGTGGATTTCTTCACCCTGAGTACAGTGTTACCCCTGTCATAATGAATTCCAGCTTCTGATTTTGAATAATTTCTGCAAATGTTCATAACCATCCCAAAAATAGAACCAAATTGAAAGTATTCACAATGTTGTTAAGCTTTGTTATCTGCAAGTTTTTCATTTTCTATTCTGCTGTTTCTTCACCATCCATGTTGCCTGTCATTCAGATCATCAGTGAAAATATTGACTAGAAGTAAGGGGTTTTTTTGGTTGCTGTTGTCTGTTTGAAATGCTTTCTCACTTTGACATGGAATGCTGAAGTCTGTACTTGGGAGATTTTTAGGGGGTTCTGCCATGTTACAGGGAATTAATGCAGACCAGATTTTCTTAGCGTACTTAATAGAATGCCGTAGAGAATTAAAAAAAAAAAAAAAGTAATGCTTATGTTTATCACATCTATTGGTTCCCTGTTACCCATTAGCTTGCAACTCTGTCAGAGAAATAAATTATGCCAATTTGATACAACCTTTCTTCTTAACAAATCCATGTCATATGTTTTTTATCATCTTATTATTCTTGAGGTGCTTATAAATTGCTCAGTAATATGTTCCAGAATCTTTTCAGGAATTTTTAGGCTGTCTGCAATTCCCCAGTCCCTTCTTTCTCTCCCTCTTAAAGATGGTACCACGATTATCCGTCTTCAGTCCCCTGAGAGTATCCGGTGAATTTTAGAAAAAATCCATTAAAGTTTGACAGACTGTTTCACTGGGTCCTAAAGACAGAATTTAATCAAGCCTTGCAAACCTGTGTACATAAAATTTTCCGACTATTCCTTAACCTATGTTTCCTAACTTGGCCAATTCTTTTGCCCCCTTTAAAAATATCTGGTTACAATTCACCTTATTTGTAAAAAAATAAAGCTGTTTTATAAATTAGTGTTTTTGTTATGAGCTCACCTGGCTTCCCTGTGAAACAGTCAACCTATATTTTCTTTTTTGTCTTTTAGTGTATTTATAGCATCTTTTCTGCTTCTTTGTTAGTTGATTGGTGTTTCAGCCTTTTTATTTTGGCTCTGTGTGTTTGTACTTCATATTCATACTACACTTTCTATAGTTCTTTTTGACTTCCAGGGTTCCTAAAAAGGTCTTGAGGTAATCATTAAGGTTATAATATTTTTCTTCTTATTGAATCAGTTGGAAAATATGGTTTTAATGTTTCATTTTTCAGAGATTTTGGTTCCTGTCACTCTAGCTGATGCAGTCCTTGCAAAGGATCAAACACAGCTTTTGCTTTAAATTCTGCTGTGGAGAAATGTTATTTAGGTGGTTTTGAAAGCTTGAAGCCATGAACTCTGTTTTAAGTGGCAGATTGAAACTATCTTCCACTTTCTTCCACCAAAAAGCTTGAATTAAATTTTGGTTAGATATGGTCTATTTTTTCCTCCTTTACATTCTGTATTTAATTTCTATATAAAAAAATCTTGGCTTAAAATAATGGCTTCTGTGGCTTTGTTAGCATTCAGGAATATAAAACCATATCTTTTTCTCAGAATATGTTAAATAAATTAATGAATTTGCTTGGCCTTTACATAGTATCCAGGATCCGTGTTTCACACCTAATTTCCCAGCTTGTGCTAAATCAGCAGGTGTTGCTGGCTTGGTGGATTTGTTTGTTTGTGTTGGGTGTGTTTGTTTGTTTTCTTTCTTTTTTGGTGTCTGTGTGGTTTGGGTTGTCTGTAATTAGTTTTAGATCTATTGCAGAACTCATTCAAGGCTTCTGAACAAGATAAGCAATTTGAAGTGTGTTGTCTCCAAAGATGAAAGTTTTAGTTGGGCAGTTCGTACTTGGGAAGTGGAGAAAGTGAAAAATGGAGGTAAAATCATAGAATAATAGAATGATTTGGGTTGGAAGGGGCCCTAAGGATGATCTAATTCCACTTCCCCTGCCTTGGGCGAGTAGGATTGAATTCTCTTGAAGAGCACTGAAAAATATGCTCTTGCCTTTCCTGCTGCCAGGAAATTAATTTTTTAATGGGGAATTCGAAGGATGGAGAGGGTTCCTCATTGGTTACAGACATCAAGAATTCCCTAGAATTCATTCTTGCAAGTGGTGTCTACTACCCTATGCCCCGAGTCAGAGAGGGCTCTATAAGTAGAATGATATAATTTTACTTCCTTTTGGCGATCAGATATTTCAGGTGGCTTTCTTCTTGGCATATGCCTGCCAAGGGTTTAGCTTATGTAAGTTATTTTCTTGTTACTTTCGATGTGCTGCAGTAGATTTCTCTGCAGAAATAACTGTAGCCCAGAGTCAGCCAAGCATATGAGCATGAGTGTGACAGTTGTTTACTATGAATACAGCTTTTTGGAGCTGTGCTTATCTGTGTGCAAACTGAGTCGATAAAAATGACGACTCTAAATTAGGAGAATCATGAACCTCTTTACGCTTGCTGCCATTTTATAAATCAAATAATCCATTGTTTCTCCTATTCTTAAGTTTCATTGTTAGGTTAGCATTGCAGACTACAGTTGAATTTTTTTTTAAGATCTTCTTTAAAATTGTCTTGAGATTTCTTTCTGTGGAAAAGTGCTGTACATCTTGAACTTGTTGTTGGGAAAACTTTATGCCATAAAATTGATGTAGGGGTCAGCTGTTTCTAAATATTTAATGCCAAAGGGATTTTTTTTAAGATAAACTGATATTAATACACAAGATTGTGTTTGTTAAGATTCATCACTGTTAGAATGGTTAAATTTTCTTGGACATGATAATAGATTTAGATAATAGATATCACCTTTACAGAGATTTTGCTTGCTGGCAAACTTAAATTTTAAGTATTCACTTAGGCAACTGTCCTCACTTCCTCTTCACTACTAAACAGAAAATTGCTTTGCTCATCTGTTTTGTAGCTAAAGATCTGTATGGAAATTGATAACTGTCTGATTAAATAATCATACTATGTGCAGTAAAAGTCATCCAGAATAGCATGAGAGTTGGTGCTGATCAGATCCTTTTCTAAAATACTTTATTTGACAAAGCATTAAGATGAACTGGTAATGTAAATGGAGACAGAGTGAAAGATCTGCCTGGACAGATCACCTTTAAGGGCTGAGATCTGTAGATCAGCATGTCACTGACATTTTGTCTTGTTGATTCACCTTTCCCAAGTCCACAAAAGTCATCACTGATTGATAACCAACAGAACAAGAAATGCTCTTTTCCTAGGATTCTTCTCATAGTTTTGCCAGTGGACACCGGATGATGAAGCAAAACAAATAATTCAGTGTAAATGTTCAGAAAGAAGATTCAGATTTTTCTAGTTCATGCACTTTTATTTGGGTCATTACCTAGTAAGGATGAAGATGTCAGGAATAAGAAATGTACTTTGAAAAAACTATCCAACAAGGCAGATGGAGAACTGAGACCATGGTGAACAGCAGGATCTCCCAGCAGTATCAACAGATATTGTACTTGTGTCAGCAATGTTCAGCTTTGATGAGTTTTGCCCGTGCTGTTCCTGCCATCAGTGGAGGTTATCACTGTTGTCTTATGAGAGAAAAATAAGTTTCTTTGTAGAAATGTCAGCCTAACATGTCTTGACACTTCTCTGATTTGCTTGTACTGAAGTATTAGTGGCTTTGTGTGTTGTATGTTGATATGCACTGTGGCACTGTGCCCAGCATCTTGCAATTAGCTGTCACTTTGCATCTTCATTTTTGCACCTTAAACTGAAGGTAAGAGCAAAAGGAAAGACACTGTTAGTACAATATCTAGTGGATTGAACATAGAGAAAATGAAGAATAGGGGGAAAAAGACATGAAATATTTATGAATTCTTGCTTTATACTGCTTATTTTGATGTGTATTCTTTATTCCACATGAGGCTACATACTATCCAAAGAATTTTGAATACTCTGGTGTTTTGATTTTGATTTTTTAAAAACATTTTTCTCAGCAGCTGGGCTTTGTAATTTGTATACATCTAGGAGAGTGTGTAGTATGCATGTTTGTTTGTTTGTTTGTTTAAAGAAACACAGAAGTAAAAGTAGGTACAGATGTAGTGTGCAGAATATTTAAACCCTGTGCCTTATCCTGCCTTTTACCTGTCAGTTTACCATACTTCAGATTTTGTGTGGTGCAGCCTTGGAGCTCTTTTTTCTATTTTGCTGCCATGATACATGGGCTAAACTTGCACCTTTTTCAGTGAGACCTGTGGGATAAGCTTTCAACTTCGTGTTGTCCTTTGCTTATCCTGCTAAGAAATTGGATGTCAGCTTGTTCAACACAAAATGTAAAGAGGAGATGAACAAATGGGTAGGCTTTTATTCCCTCAGTTTGTTGTTGTAATGAATTGCATCACCTAATATGCTCAAAGCTTCCACCATACCCCAGTGCAGGTTGTGTCTGAAGAGGCAACACTACTCTGTGAATGCTTAAAAATCTGAGCACTGAAGATTACAGAGAGAAGGGATGGAAGGCAAAGCTTAGGTATGGCTCAAATCAAGAAATCTGTAGTTATTAACTTCATCTTCAAACTCCACCCTGACAACCCCTTTTTTACTAGATTTTCCCAACATGTTTTTAAAGCAAATGTAACTTGTTGATAGTCAGGCCTAATAGTATAAAAACTTGTAACTTGTCTTCAGCTTAACCTGAGGTTCAGGAGAGCAGCTGAGCCCACAGATTCCTATTGAACATGCATTAGTTAGTACTGGGTAAACACATCCCATTATGGCATTTGTAGTATGAGAATGAATTAAATAACATTAATTAATTGCATCTTTCTAAGTGCTGGTTTTTCCTTATGTTGAGAGGAAGATGTTGAATAGCTTACAAATACTTTGACTTCAAAATTAGTACTTCAGGGACCTGATTAAGTAAATAGAACTGGAACTCCATTTTGCACGAAAGAAGAGAATTCTGCCAATTATTTCATCAAGACCTACGTAGAACATAAGTAGATAGATAAATATTATCCATTAGTGTGCTTGAAAAAGTGGCATACCTTTCTCCATCAAAACAGAAATTATTGTGCTAGAGAAAACCTAGAATATTTGTCTTTTCCCCCGTTTACCTTCTGGGAAACAGAACAAATGGTTTGAAATAAAAAAGCAACAAAAGAAAAAAAAAAACCTTTAAAAGTTTCAATAAAAATACCTTCACTCAGAAGGTAGGTATAATATCAATTCTTTATCAACCTCTATTTTCATATTTAGAGATCCTAACCTCTTCTGCTTGCTGTAGCTCTTCTCAGTTTCATTCAGTAATGCTTTCTCTTCCTCAAATGGCTGAATCTCTTTCAAGTTATCACTTCCAGGGCCACAGGTCTGTTAACAATATACCTTTACAGCATACATTTACTGCTTTTCCAAGTGAAAGAGGCTCTCCCTAGGGTGGGAACATAATGCAGTCTGACAATTCCCACTAGGTATCTTGGGAGATCTTTCTTTTGCTCCATAGATAATGTATGTCTGTTTAAGCAGCAGTCTCCACCCGGGAAGCCTGTCTTCCACCTGATCATTCACTTCAGTGGGAATTGGATGTTCTGAGTAGAATGCAGTAACACACATCAGGCTTATAGGTCTGCTACCATACATGCTAGGGCAAGTCATAAAACAGCAAGATAATTTAGCAGGATAAATCCTCTAATTTTCAGTATCTTTTGGACTGATCTAATAGTGACAAAATTGTTCTAGGGAAGAGAAATCTGCTGTGAAATTTAAAAGCATAGATTTCCTAACTGTAACAATGCCTTGTGAGAATGAACATATGGAATAAAGTCAGAGTGCCAGAACTTCTGTTTTTAACATAAAGAGAGCCCACTCTTGCTTAACAAGTGAAATTTTACGTGTTCAACAGTTGGCATGCATGTTCTGAGAGGTAAAGACAAAACCTTTGGTAAGGAGAGAGAACAATCTATTTTTAAGATTTCCTTAGGAATAGGAATTTAGAAGTCCTCCTTAAAAAAAGCCAACAGTAGTCTCTTTCTCCTTCTTCTCCTTCTTCTCCTTCTCTGCCTCCGTAGCTGCCTCCTTCTCCGCCTTCGCCTTCTCCTTCCTGCAAGGGGTGCGACTGTAGCGGAGACTCCCAGAGTTCCTGGGCTGTGGCCCATCCAGAAGCCTGGCTGCCTGTCAGTGTTATCTCAGCTGGGAACACATACAAATGTATTGATGATGGCTTGTTGTGGTCTCAGCAGAGGGGTGCACGAGGCGTCAGAAAACCGTGCAGGTTTGTGAGTTTGAGAAAGCTACATAAAGAAATTCTCAACTGGAAAATGTTTTTGTATCTTTACATACATGGGAATATTGTTCTCACCTACTCTAAAATAGGTAGACTAAATGAACTCAGAAGGTACCGTGGTTATCACTTTAATTTCAGAGTAAAAAGACTCCTCAAATGAATCAAAACAATGTGCCCTCTCTCTTATTTTTTTCCTAAAAGTTGTAGTCCCAGCTTTACCAGTAGCTCTCCTTACTCAGCTGTAATTGCACAATATGCTGAGCAAATTCAAAAGAAGGCGGCATTGTGACCTACTTTAATGAATAGAAAGATTAGGTTCTAATTTTATGTTGCTTTTTGCAACCCTTTTTCAAGGATCAAATCCCTCTACTTTTAGATTATCGGGGGTCCATGTTTCATAGCTCACTTTCACTGGTTTTGCATCTGAATTAGTGTGGCAGTGGGATGAGTTTGAGTGTTCTTGTATTATCATGGGTTATAATTAATTTATTAACCTACCAAATTAATTTCTTTTTCATGCTGGTGGATAGCTTTAGTTCAATACCCTTTATGGTTTAAAGTTTGCTCTGTCTTCTTTGTATTAGGTGTAAATACTGGCGACTGCTCAAGCTGAGATAGATGAAGGAAATTTTAATTACCTTGAGGGAGGGAAGATTGCTTTTTCAAACATTATAGACTATCACTTAAACTGGATTATTAGCCTTTTTATTTTGTTTTTTCAGAAGGATCAGCTGTGTTTTTAGAGGATGTTCAGTTCTATATTATATCATTATTATTCAGACTTACATTCTGCAGTTTGCATTTTGTCTTTAAATTTTGGCAGCTATTTTGGATTCTTAAAAATCATTATTTTTTTATTACTTCATATTGCTGAGCTTGATATTTTCTAACAGCTTTTGTCAAATACAGGAGATGATGCCTTTCAGCTTTTCATTATTAAAAGCTTTTCTTTTTTTTTCACATCCATGTTATTTTATTCTCCCTCCTATTTTTCTTTTTTGTAGGTAGGTGTGTGGAAGAAAAAAAACTAGCAATTTTCTTGCCAATATATTAAATATGACAGCAGGAAGGACAAAGATAAAATAATACACACATATCAGTTATTTGAACAATACAAGCAGAGAAACAATGGGTTTGTTTTAGCCACCAGGGAGCAATGAATTTGTGTGATTTGACTGCTAGTAATATTTCTGATATAGTCTTGGTTTGAAAAAAAAAAGAAAAATCAAGCTTGGTATAAATGCTCAGTTTGAGGTTTTTTTGTCTTTTTCACTCAAATCAGGATAACCTTTTCTTGGATCAAACAATGCTAACCATAGACAGTTACAAACACGTTTGGAATAAATTAGCTCATAAACATTTTATTCTCATCCCTTAGTGGGGAATGCTTCACAATGCACTGTCAAGTATGATGAGATTTCTCATTTAATGGGTCACTTTATCAACATTCTAGAAATTGCACTTTTAATGGCACAGTGTTTGTGTGAAGCAATGGTGACATCAGTGCATGGTTAGACTACAATGTGATTGATCCTCTGCATACGTTGCTTAAGGGTCTTACAATTCATATTCTCTTGTTTTACAATGGCAGGTATGAGAGAATCTGAATATGCAATGAGTTAATCTACATCAAGTATCAAGTTGCTTGAAATACTGAATGTATTTTCCAAACACATGACCACGTAAGAATGATCTGCAAATATTTTTGCAGCTTAACAGTGCTCAGAGCTGCACCTGGTCATATGGGAGTTTATACAGGTTTTGGAAAAAAGTCTGGAATAAGCTGAATTGTGTGATATACAAACTCTTTATAAGCTTTTCTAGGTGAAAGGTTAAATGTAAAAAGCCTTATTGGCAAGAGCTTGAGAGCTATCTTGTCTGTCAAGAATCACACACACAATAGTTATGAGTGCCTTATTTGTTAAACACAATTCATAGAAATTTAAGGAAAGCTACTTTTTGGGGGAATCCACTTCTATTTAAGCAGAAGAGAGAAAGCTGTGCAACTCAGACCTCTTGAATTAGTCTGCAGAGTTTCTTGGAATTAGGAAGGAAAGTTGTCCATCACTTAGGCCCTTTATGTTGACGTTGCATGCAGTAGTCTTCTAGTGCTTAAGTCCTTCAGTGTTACAGGTAAATGTACCACAGTTTGAAATGACCATACATTTATGGAGTACAGCTGTGGGTGCTGCCTTTCTAAAATGCAATTAGTGGATGAGGTTTCCTTTTGGTTAAGATATTTGCTCAATATATAGCAGGCCAAAGCTCAGTTTTTTTCTGTTGCATTGAGAGTAAGGACAATCTTTCTGTTGTGTTAAATTCTTGAGAAAGTAAATCCCCTTCCATTCCAGTTGATGAATTGCCAATTTATGATCACAAAAATATAAAGAATTTTATTTCTATCTCTGAGATATGTGTTTTAAATGCTGTTTTACATTCCTCCTGGGTTACCCTCCCTTCATTAAAACACCTTACATCCTTCAAGAATGCATACTCAGCAGGGAAGCAGCAAAGCTAGTATTTGTATAACTTACTGAAACACTTCCATCAGGCTTACCCATGCCCCCCTGACACCCAGAGCTCAGGATTGTATATTTATCACACTCCTCTTCAGCTGTACTGGCTAGACTGCATTGTTTCTGCTTCCTTTGCTAACTGGGGACTTTGCCTTAAAGTCATGGTCTGGTCTGTATGCTTGGATGCAAACATCAATAGCCAATTAATCCCAGGTGTAAATCAGTTGAAATAAATAGAGGTAGATTGGTTGGAATAAACTATTCTTTCTTTTACATCTGAGCAGCTCTGCTGATTTCTGTTGGGCACGTGAGGGCAGAATTTATTTCCTGAAGTCTGTTGCAGAGAGATGCAGCTGTGTGAGCTACCAACACCAGATTGCGAGTCATGGTCTGAACTTTCTTTTTGTGCAACAGCTAAAAGAGGATGGGTCAGCATTTATATTATGTGTCTGCAAGTTTAGTCTGGTCACAGAGGACTCTTACTCTTGCTGCTTTGTTTAGTTCTTGTGGTTGCAGAAGGCTTGTGCCAGTCCCCACCAGCTGGCCTGCCAGGTTACAGCCACCTGAGAGTCTCACTGTTCAGCTGCATCCCTCCTGTGCAGTCTAATTTCCAGTATAGTCCCTGCCTTTGTGTTCCCCAGACAAATGCACTGACACCTTACTTCTGCCTCCAACTTATTGCCGAGATGCTTGTCCACCCCCGTACCCTGGTTTTGGGTCCCTATGCAGCCTGCAGCATTGGCTTTATGAGCTGAATGTTATACCTGGCACAGGTGGAGAGACTAAATAGCAGATGCGTTTCTCAGTTTTCTTTGAACTGGTGTCTTATGTTGCACATTTGATTAATATCAGATTAGTTTACTTTATTAGCCTGTGTTGGGATGTGTTGCTGACCCATATCTGTTCTTTTATCTGCTTTACTCTTTAATCTGTTATTCTTCTGAATGGAAACTTATTGAAGCCTGTAGAAGACTATCAACTTCCTTGCAATTTATCACATGTCAGTGAGAGAGGTTAATTTTGATGGCAATTAATTTATGGCAAACATAAACAACAATTAAACAGTATTTGTATATTAGTGTTAACAACCATGCTTCAAAGGTAGCAATTATCTTAACTTATAATTAATAGAAACTAATTGTAACAGTGGAGAGATGAAAAAAATTAATTCAGCCTCTCCTGTTTATTTAATGTAATAAAAATATAATGACTTAATTGATCTTTAGCTGCTATAAGTAAAAGCTAATGACATGAAATGAAGTTTAGATATTGGCTTCAGGGAATGATATTTTTTCATGTAATAAAGTATAGTGGCATGCACATAAGTGAATACTTTATGTTCTCCATTAATGGAATGATGTACTTTTCACTATGGCAGGATAAATACCTATAAACAATTAATATGGGGAAGACTGCTTGTTTTTAAAAGCTTAATCTCTGGCATTAAGTGCAATGGAAACATATGTTGCTCAATTAAATGGTTATGGAAAGAACTTGATAGGGGATATTTAGTATCTTGTCCGTTAGCTCATCCTTCAGGACGCACACAGAATGTCTGGTATCACCAAATCAAAACTCAGGATCTCCATGCAGTTAGATAACCTGACCTTTAAAAGTCTTAAGGGATTACTATTAATGTAACTTTTTTTTTAAAGTTTTGTAATGCTAGCTGTAACATGAAGACCATTTTAATTAACTTTAGAAAAATTATGTCTATGTTCTATTTTCTGTTATTTTTGATGAGAAAAAAGGTAAGATGAGGCAAACATCAGAGATTCAGGCAGTAGCAACCAGCATGGGCTATGTTTCGTCACACAGCAGGAAGCTGAGTGCCAAGGGAGATCATTAATTGCCATTAATTTCATGTGCATCTGCCATGAGATGTATTGACATTTTCAGGAGTGTAAAGGAAAAACAAATTAATTTATTGAAAACTATGTGGCATCTAGATAAATTCAGTAATTTTATTTACATTCACAGTTCAGGTCTGCTGTCAGAAAGAAAATGAGGGAAAAAAATCACCTCTGTTCTTTCTGTGACTTATAATAAGCAAGTTAAACTTAAGTCACTTTGATTTTCATTAAGCTAGAAAGAAATAGAATTATTTTAAGTATTAATCAGATTTGCAATTAAAATTAAATAAATGAGTCACTGAACCAGCAGTCATGTTAGACTGAAACACCACCAGGTGAGCAATTTTAACCACTCACTACTGTGGTTAACCATACTATGTGGCAATGACAGGAAGTCCTTTTCTAAAGTGAAAACTAACTTATTTTTCTGTAGTCTAACATACCAGAAAAGTACCGCCATTAATGGCACTTAGTGTATTTTTCTTTCATGAGTTTTTAAATTTGCTTTTGAAACCTTTTATTTAATTTTCTCTGTAACATTCTGTGCCAGTTGGTTTCATAGTTTAGTTATGCATTGTGTGATTATTTGATTGATGTTCCTGGTTTTGGTTTCTGTTTTTCCAAAGCCAGGTGAGTGTTTAATTGGTGAGAAGACTCATGGATTCTCCCCTGGATGTTAGAACACTGTTATACCAAATGGCTGAAGTTTCTCTTTACTCTTGAAAATGTAGCATTAATAGGTTTTCTTTTAATTGAGGTTAGTATAGCAAAATTTTTATGAGAATAGTTACTCCTCCAGTTTCTTCAAGTCTTAGCTGTCCATAATATTTGCCTCATTTTTATTGAAAGTAGTGGCAGTTAGTTGACAGGTTGTTTTCGTACTGTATGTGTCTGCAAATGTGAATATCCATTTCTTAGAACAGCCTCCTGTTGTTTTGTTAGCTTATTTGTCAAAGATTAGTCAATAATTTTATGAATAATGAGATCTTTCAGTGGCCAAAAGTCTTCGCTTTACTGACTGATATAAATCTCAAAAGGAATCTTTTATTGCAGAAGTGTCTGTAGTAACAGTAACACAAGATACTTGTGCGGTTTTTGTTTTTTTTTTTTCATCCAAGGACTGAAAACCAGAATTAAGAACATTGTTGGTTGTGTTTCTTTGGTTTGGTTTTCTTTTGTGAATGTGTATGTATGTATGTACCAGAATGCTCCTGCATAAAATGTATTTGGATGAGAGTGACTATAGAATTAGGTTCAGCCTTTTCTTTAAGCTGCTAATATGTCATTTAGTCTTGTTGAGATGAAGATATAAATTAACTGGTTGTTGTTGTAAGCCAGGAAGCATTGTGTGAAGCTAAATGAAGTCATTTAATCTGGCAGCCTTTTCAAAGCTAGAAGCTTCAGAAGCTTTTGCCAGATGACGGTGACAATTCTTCTGTGCTTTAGTTAGTTTCATTGCTTCATAGCCAGTGTCTCTCTGCTAGGATTGGCTTTGGTCCTGGAATAGCTACTTGTAGCAAAGTGTCCATCACAGTTAGGATAGGCTAAAACTGAGGGCCCTGTCATGAAGGCTCTAGTTGCTGGTTTGATGCTCTCTGGTGTTGTTCAGTCCGGGTGGCTGGAGAGCTTCAGTCCAGATTATTTTCCCTTCTCTTCCTCAGAAAGTTTTGTGGATCAACTTCGCTATTGCACAAATCTGTGAATGGTTATCTGATGGAAGACTAGCTTAGCTACTTCTAACATCTGAGGTTTTTTTCTCAGCATTTGCTAGTTTCTCTCCAAGTATGGCAACAGCCATGCTATTGTCTGCATTCATCATCCAACTCCAGCCAATGGTTATCACTCACAAACAGATGACCTGTCTTCTCAAGAAACAGTTAAAAAACTGTAGCTAAAATTGCTGCAGTGCTTTCCCTAAAGTCCCTATGTGTTCTTTGAAAGATTAACATAAGCAGATGTTGTGCATACAAAGGTAATTTACCTCCTGTGCAAATTCTCTAGAGAACCTCTCTGTACATGGCTAAAAGGAAGTGTGTAGATTTATATATTTGGATGGGCTTCTTCCTTAATGTGGAATCTGAAAAAATGTTTGCATTTTAGGTTCTTTTTAAAGAGTAATATGTGTCATGCATATTTGATAGAGACTTCAAGGCAAAATATAGGTGGCCAGAGGTAGGTTAAACAGCTCAGAGTGGATAAAGTCACCTTAGATTCAGTGTAACATCAATTTCCAACAACTCAAGCAAATGTCCAATAAGCAGGATCTTGGTTTTTTTATTCTAGGTAGATTCATTCTAGCTGTCTAGTTGGAACTGCTCCACTACATATAAATTATATATGTCTTGAAGTTACTACTCTTGTTTCTCATGTCATTACAGTCAATCTCCTTCATTTTGGTCAAAAGAGCATTGAATTAAATTGTACAAAGTGGAAGAGCTCCAGCAGGAAATGTGCAGAGCGACTGCAGAGGCTGTCAAGAAAACCTTCACTGAGTTTAATGACAAAACAGAAGCTAGATATTTTATCAGAGAGAGTAGGAAGAATACTTCTGTACAGGCTTAATCCTGTAGAAAAGTGCAGGCATTGGTCAAGTATTCTCAATTTTCCATGCAATACCACAGGAACAGTAAAAATGTCATCACCTAAGCTTAATTGAAACAGAAGAAAATGATGTGACTTCAATAATAGCTTAAAAAAATCTCCTGTTTGTAGTAACTCTCTGAATTTTTCAGAGAATGTCAATTAGTCATTATTTCTGTGACATTAGCTCCAAGTCACTTTGAGGCCAGTGCTCTGTAAGTTGGGAACTGTAGAAATATGTACTATGCAGTAGTTCCCTTTTCAGGTAGCACTGAACTATACCTTAGCTGTTGCATGGACCTTGATAGGGTGAGGAGGGCAGTCCTGCTAAATTGGAAGTAGTGCATGTAGCTTCCTCTGTGCTATCTTGTGATTTCCCTGACAACACCCCTGTGGATAATTTCACTGACCTGTCTCATGCAGTGATTGATTGCATCAAACTGTATGTTAGTTGTCACAGTATGTACTACTCCCTTCCCCAGCTGAGATTCTTTTCTTCATCTTTACACTCACAGTGGTGTGTAACTGCTAAAATCAGATTGCATTTGAAGCCCAAGCTCCTTCTGAGTAGGTCTCTATCATCGTATGTTGACATTTTGTAATCATGTCAGGAATCAATGTAGGCTTTTTTTTTTTTAAATTGACAAGAACAAGATGAAATATCAAGTTAAAATCAACTTCCTTGCAACAGTTATTCTTCTTTCAGATTAAATATTGATTGTTGTATCTCTTGTGCTGCTATTAATAGCTGAAAATAAAGTTTGATTTCTGTCAGTTTTGTTAACAAGACCTTAAATACTCTCCAGTTTTGGCAAGCTTTGATCAGTGTTTTCCCTACAAATAAGCTGAAGGCTCACTCCTGGGCAAACTTCCCTGTTTTCTTTATTTCTGTCTCAGCATACGCCTTTTGAAAGCAAATTTCCATTTGATAAACCAAGCTGCTTAGTGCTTATCCAGTTCTTTCTTAGGAAGTTGCCAATTTGCTTCTTATTTGAAAGTACTTCTTTAAAATTCGTTCTGCTTCTCAGGAATAAGATAGCAGATTTTCCACAGGAGTTTGTTTTTTAATCCCTTCCCTGTTTTCCAGCAAGGGTATTTCAGCAACTTTAATTTGTCAGTAACCCACTTATGACTCAGCTCTGCTTTATTTGCTCAAATTTTCTTTTCTCTGGCATGAAGAGGTAGACTCTCTCTCCCTTTAATTATAATAATGTAGATAATTAGCATTCTGCCAATTTTTTTTTGCTTTCCACTATCAAAAGAGTTTCTGAAACTGGGTTGTTTTAAATATGTTTTATCTTCTTTGTTGCAATTTACTGGGGACTTTTCATTCAATGATTATTAAAAGAAGTTAATCATCTTCTGTTACATTCCACTGTCTGCCTCTTGAGTGTGTTTTTGCCACTGTAACTCTGTGGAAACAGCAGGTGGGAGTGAGTTTATTGTGCTCATCTGCTGTGAGTCATTTTAACGTGGCAGTAGGCCTAGTTGTGTGTAGGATATTCTGGTTTAGGCCAAATATCTTGTTAACATCAGTAAGTAGCTTTTGAACTGCATCAACTCAGTGCCTGGATGAAGGGAATCTCCATCCAAGTGGAGTGAGAGCAACTGTTTACACCTTTATTTGGAAATTCTCACTAATTCTTTCAGTGATAGTGCTCAACCACAAGCTCTCCTAAACAATCTGTAACAATTTCTAAACTATTCTGTTATACTGCACATCTTTGACATTGAGACAGATCTCAACATCAACCAGTATAATTTTAAAATTATAATTTCATCAAACTTCATATCAAAGGTCAAATGTAAGACTTAATGCTTTGGATTCTTCTTCAGAGTATGAGAAATACTGGGAGTGTAGCACACCTGTCTCCTTTGAACTTTTTAGGCTTCTTTACAGAAGAAAGACCAAGCTGACTATGGGATTGAGTGTTCTGGATCTTAAATTCTAGAAGTATATTTAGCCAGCCAGGAACAGTCTCATACACTTGATAAGAATCCCGAGGAAATTGCTAGCTTTGAATTAAAAGCTGTAGTTTATGGTCTCTTTTCCTGAAGAATCAAAAATATGTTTTACATCTTACCGCACAATTACCATTTTACAAGTAATTCAGTGAATTTTTGCCAGAATTTGGAGATCTGGCCTTTAGTGGTTTTAGTCAGACTCCCAACTCAGTGGAAATATTCTCTTTAATTTTAATTAGAATTAGTTCCAATAGATTAATTAATCAACAAGTAACAAATTGTGAGAATAGGGCAAACCCTAACACTTAAAAAACTAAATGCTAAGTTTTCAGTCAGTAGTAATAGAGTTATTCAGTTTGAGAGATATTACTATGATTTCTGAATATCATAGGTGGGGTAGGAGAGTGCTATTGGAATCAGTCTTATGATTTGCTATTTCTTAACCACCTAAGGGCAAATGTCAACTCTGCAGCCCCAGCATTCCTCCAGTCTGTTTTCTGTAATACCTGGAAGGAAAGACAATAAAATTTTTAACAGTGATATAACAGTAGCTTAGCTCATGTTTCTGTCAGCCCTGCCCAGTAAGTGTGACTGCAGGTTTGTGGTACTAGGCTGAAATAAATTATCTAGTGATGTTTACCTGATGCAAATATCTCCTGACAATACTGTACCCTGGTTATGGTAGTTACAGTTATGAGTGAACACAGGATACCATTATAGCAAGCCTGTGCTATATACATAAATTATGACTTGCATTTTAAAACCACATTATGAGTTCAGATATTGAGAGATCAATGTTTTTATACCATTCTAAGCTCTGAAAGCAGCCTTCCCTCTATACAGAACTTGCAGCAGAGTTTATTCTGTGGTTTGTTCAGCACTCACTGGGCTTTTTGAAGGAGGGTGAAGGATCTTTGCAGTGAAGGAGAGCATTCCTACTGGCACTAGAAATCTTTTAAGTGCAGACTCCACACCTATGGCACCTATGTTTTTATTTTCTTGCATACCACTGAATGGGCAGGGTTTAGCTACCTAATAGAATGAAGTATGTTCTTTTAGCTGTGTTAGGGATAGGAGATTGGAAAATTTGGGTGGTAATGCTGTGGTCTTTCATAATACCTTCATAACTCCTTCCAGCTGATTTTTCTGACTGTCCAGTTTTCTTCATATAAGTCAGAAATATACTTGCAGTTTATTCCAGGCTAACTTAATCCATATCTATAAATTGCTTTGAGATCTTTTCAGAGTAAGCCTCCTAGAGGTACAATGTACTTTTTCTTGATGATGTAATTTTAATGTTAATATTCAGAAGCAAGATAAAACATTGCTTTTACATGTTTCTATGAAGCTAACAAGAGTAGCTAAGGAGAAAGACCTCCATATTTAATCACTATTTCAGGATTTCTATGTTTCAGAAAGGAGCTTAACAGCTGAAATTCATCAGTCTTTACAAGAGCAGTGCAGGTTCTGTGAGTGACATTTCTCTAAGGCAGGCTTTTCAGTGTGAGTCTGCAGATTTCACAATGTCTTTTGTTGTTCTAGCATTAATGTCATGCAGCCTTCCTAACCAACATGTGAAGAAATTCTGACACATACAAAATCAACATAATAGTTGTCTTTGATGCCTTTAGGCAGTACTAGTAGTTGGGTATAATTTTACATGGCTGACAATTGTTTCATTGTGAAGTCTGTGAAGAAATACTTTCTTTGGCACTTCATCCATCTTATAATTTTTGTTTTAATCCTGTATTGTGGTAGACCAGCCTCCTTTTTCACTCCATGTAATTATTCTGTTGCCTCTTGATACTGATATTGAGAAACAATCCATATTAGTTTTACTCTTCCTTGTATGCTCAGGGAGAGTGAATAGTTTTGGACTGTCACTGTATGTTTAAGATTGCATTTTTTATCTGAACAATAACCAATTAGGAAAAAAAATGCCTTCATTTTGCTGCCAGTGTTAATCCATTCATTAACTGGCAAAGTTGATGAATGAATGGTCTGTCTAGAGGATGAACATGCTGCCTTCCCAGTGTAGACAAGGTGACCTGGTTATAACCCATGTGATTTGAGTGACAGTTCAGCTTGCTGCTCTTGTTCTAGAGTGGGATCAATGCTAATAAAGAGTGGAGTGAAGAAGGGTTATAGATACAATAATGATCTCCCCGAGGACTTTCAGGGGGGTAAAGAAAAGCATGGTTTTACTTTCATCCCTTCTCACATACTGAACTGATGGCTGAGTCACCTTTTCTTTAAACTGAGAATAAACAGGCTCTGAAAGTGTAGGATGTACATTGTCATATTTACAGTCTTAACCTTAATTGCCTGAAGACCAGCTCTTGAAAACCTGACTAAACTAGCAGTAATCCTCCAAAGTATTTATATTTGT